>JABXWE010007521.1:0-20000 GCA_014611495.1 Limonius californicus
AGGTCAAAGCTCATACACCAAGAAGGTACTGGAAAAATTCAAAATGTTCGATGCAAATCCTGTTGCAACTCCTTGTGAAGCAAATACTGTAGAAGCTGAAAATGATCTAACATTGGACAATGGAGTTCCTTATCGCGAGGCTGTGGGAAGCCTAATGTATCTAGCAATAGCTACCAGACCCGACATTGGCTACGCAGTGAGTATGGTGTCGGAAGCCCTAGCGGATCCCAAAGCTTCCAATTGGCAAGCATAGTCGGCCGGATGTCGCTCTCGAACTACAGCGGGCCGACTCGTTCCGGTGTGGTAGGTGGGACGGCTTTACGGAATACAAAATGTCCGCCGGACCGTCGAACCTAATTTTTAACATAAACAAACGAATTAGTTATGTATTGCTTTCGTAAAGAATAAAACTTCCTTGCGCTCAAATAAACGGAATTCGGGATTCAGTTACAGTGATCGGTAAATTTTCCAGGTTATTATTACCCGTGCAATTTGGGAAAATTGCCTTCCGTAAACACATTGAAATATGAGTAGAACAATGACAAATTCCTTTGCGTAGGTACACCTGTGTTTCGTCGACAGTTGACAGCCACAGAATCAACAAAATGTATGTATTTAACTTCAGATTTTACGGTACCAAATATTCAAACAGGATCTCTTAATTTAATCAGATTACCTGGAATTTCCATACAACCAAACTACGCGATTCTAAAAGTGCAGTTGTTTTATATAGAAATTAATCTGGCTTTGCGGAGCAACATTAACCAGGAGAGGATTCTGAATTTTACTTGACTGTGACGCGAGTGTAAACACGTAAAAATCCAATTTTACAGTGAATACACCGGGTACATGGAAACTACAATCTAATTACTTGACTGAAATTTCTCCAGGTCAAGGCAACGAGATTGGGGCCAATTTAACACTACAGATCCGCACGAAATTACTCTGTGACGGAATTTGTAGAAAGCGAGTTCCTACAACTTTGAACTGTTTCGAAATTATTACAAAAGCAATTCAAATGTGCAAGCGGAATCTACAAGAATTTGAAGTCTCGTGAAATTCCTCCACCTATTACGACAAACCTTGTACAGGGTGTTCAATTAGCAAACAACAGGAATTATTAATTCTTGGTTACGTCGTTGGTTAGGACACCAACTCACCAAGCCTTAACAATTCCACACAGAAACTTATAGCGATGGTAATCGATTCAAACACCGACACACCAACGATAAAAATGTCTGTGACAGGGAACTACGGGGCACTCAAATGAACGAACAAAGCAGGTTAAATATTTATACTTTCCAACCTCACTTTGAAAATGTGCTTGAAACCCAACGGCTTCGGAACGGCGGTACAGACTGACAAATTACGGCAACTGCGGTCAACTGATGAACTCCACTGGGTCTCTCAGCTTCTGGTTCTATAACTTGAAAGTCACAATTAACTTTGTTAATACAACAACGGCGGGAACACTGGAAAATATTAACTGCACTTTCAGGTAAGTATACGGAAATATTAAACGAATTTTTACTACTACGGTTACTTTCAGGATCGGATTTTCAACACTAGGATCTTCTAAGAATAATCTTAGAAGAATGTTGAGGAATACTCAGAGCAGAGCCCAGAGACTTTTAATTCTCCGCACTGGGGATTTTATAGCCGCCATTTTATGCTTTGGTCATGCGAACTACCCCACTCTTGGTTGAAGGGGCCGCATGTTCTAAAAGATTTCCGGTTCACGGCTGCGGACAGATGATTGTTGACACCATAGTTATCTCCAAAATGTTGAACCCTCGTGTGGTTGGTAATTAACACCAAATAATCACTGCTCACCATTTTGACTCTCTACAACGTGCTTCTCCTCAGCGCTACCTACGTCAAATCTGAACGGCAGAACCTTCAGAGAAGGTTTTTGGCACTAAGAACCCACGGTTGCCAACCGACTTGGAAACTTGTGTGTGGTGGATTGCAGCACTAGAATGCGGATCAGTTCATGATAAAACTTCCTTCTATGTTGCTTGGTTACCAACAAGAGGACGTGTATAATGCAGATCAAAGTGGATTTTTCTTCCATGCACTACCTAATAAAGCTTTGACGTTAAAATCTGAAAGAGTTACTAGTGAAAAATTGTCTAAACAGAGATTTATAATTGTGTTCTGTGTGAGCATGGCAGAAAATAAAAATGTCAGTGATCGGGGAAAAGCGGTGCGGCCTCGAGCATTCGAAAATGGTGCAATCGGTTATTTGCCAGAAACTTGGAAATCCGGGAAAAACGGCTGGATCACATGAGAAATTATGGCTGAACGGTTGTCACAATTCAATGTGAGAATGGGCATTCAGAAGAGGAAAATTGTTTTATTTTCAGACATTCGCGAATTAATCCTTAAAAATGTAAAAAATATTTCTCTGCCGCCCAATACAACTTTAGCATGTTAATCTTCGGCCCAGGGAATAATGAAGAACTTCAAATTTTGTTTGGGAGATGTAGTTTTGGAACATATGTTATCGAAAACGATAAGCTCTAAAACTGCAGCATAGCTTTCAACAACAACTAATGTGTTCGAGGCACTATTCTTCATAATGGAGTAAAGTAACTGCAACAAGAAAATATTGCAATACAACTGCATTCAAAAAAATTCAATCGAATTTATCCAGATGTTGGCGACATTAGTCTACTCATTGCAGATTTGGACAAAATAGCCAAGGATAGATGTTCACTGTGTTGTAAATAATGTACAACACAGTTGAAAGTAAAAAACGTCTTTTATTAAGAAGGTAAAATGAAAGAGAATACAATACACAGAAACAACTAGACTCACCGAAGTAGTTCTTTAGTACAAAGTTACCATCTCTCTCATCTTGCAAAAACATATAAAAAGAAAAAGTAACTATAGTAACAAAAGGTGCCAGCTTCAACAAGTATAAAAACAAGTACATTTTTATTTTCAACATACTGAAAGTAATTGGACGTAAAGAAGTGAAAGTTCAGCCAAATATTCGTGAAACCCATAAAGTAATATACAACTTTGTTGTGGAAGTAAAAATACCTAGTCACACATTCAAAATTAAAGAAAATCGATCCTTCAGAGTAGTTTTGCGCAACTTGCGTCCATCTTGCAAACAGGATAATCTGCAAAATAAATCGAACGGGCAGGCCACGCAGTAAAAAGCATTTCAAATATTAAATATAGAGAAAGCAAACTACCACTTCTTCTTTTCTACATAGAGCTCGCTCCGAACGAAAATAATAAAAAAATGTACGACATTCAATTTCTCCTACACCAAAAGATCCAGTACGAACCACCCCACAGGAAACGAAGTATCCCACAATGTCCCCGTTGTCAACTGTACGGGCATACCAAGACGTATTGCTAACGCCAACCTAGATGTGTCAAATGCGGACAAAACCATCACACTAAAGAATTTATAAAGATACACCAGCCACATATGCCATTGTAACGAAAGTCATGCAGCAAATTACAAAGATTACAAAGTATATCGAGAAATAAAAAAAAAAACAGAAAATTCGCAGCTTTACCTACAAAACATTTCATCTCTCCACCACAGAGACAACCGCAACCTCTCACCGCAACGAACAGAATACTTCCCCAGCCGCTCATTGATCTCGTCCAAAAACTGAAATAATGGCAAAAAATCTCCGAATTTCAGTGCGGAACGCCAACGGTTTAGTTGAACACAGCCAAGAGTTAAAAGATTTTATAACTCAACAAAATCTAGGCATAGTGTTACGAGCCAAACAAACTTTTTCGTCGACTCGCAACAGGAAAGGTGGAAAAAGGCCTACAGCTTAGCTCAGTTGGGTAGGGGTGGTTCACGAGAAACGCTAACGGGAGGAAAATCATATCTAGTGTGTACAGAGCAGGTCAAAATTAGCGGGCGCCACCTTCCAAATCACAGCTGATTGCATATTCTCGTGGAAGGCCGAGAAGCCAGCAGCTTACGGGATTCCGACTCACCTATATATAAAGCTTACAAAGTTCATGCACACAATAAAAATGCAAAGAAATAAAAGATATGGTGAATTTGAAGACAAATGTAATTCTATTGATGTTTGAAATTGGTAATACGCATAGTACAAGAAAAATATACAAAACGGAAATAATTGTAGTTAAACCCTGCGGGAAGATTAATCGTTCAAACATGATAGGCTCGCCGCCAGTGGCTTGCGGAATTTACTTTAATGAACAAATCTACGCAGCCAGTGACGTTCGAGTTTACAGCAATTAATTAACTTTAACCTAAACGTTTAATCATACACTGGGCAACTGAAGGCTGCCTCATTTTTAATATTACAAGGAAATTAAACGGTTCTATTTCTTAATCTTTAACGAAACACTGATAAGCAGGGAAAAACAAACACTATACAGTACATTGGCAAGTTTTACCATAGTTTTCTCTTCGATACGGAGTAGACAGAGGCACAATTGGCATGTTCCTAGGTTCTTCGGGAAGCAGGAAAAATTCGCAGGTACGCCCCTAAAGACTGGATCACGAGGGAGACACACACCAGGTTGAAAGCTTCTAATCCGACACAAGTCTAAGATTCTTTTGCCTAAGGCAGAAAACGAAACGATAAACTCATTTAGCAGAAGAGAGCAGCCAACAACCCGGTTTTCAAACAATCACGTCCGTACACTCCCAGAGCCTAGTGTCCACTGACTTCCCCCTGCCGCAAAATCCGCCACCCAAACGAAATTGTTCTAGAACATAATTCTTGCATGTTGTAAGATTTTCTATACAGCATTTTGGTTTGCATATATATATTTTTGACTAATTCAGCTTCGGCCTTGCAGAAGTTTCGTGTCATCTACTCGAGTATTTCCGATTCAAAAACTGGTGAATTTGAGTTTTCCGTTTAGGACATTACTATACGAGTTCTCATAGAACGTGCACGTGTTTTGAGATAATTTTAGAAGTCGTATTAAGACTTGGAAAGTTTTCCAATTTGAATTTTTAATACATGTTTGGGAAGTTTCAGGCATCGTTAGTTTGATGTGATTTCCCGGGAGTTGATCCCAATTTGAGTGTATTTGTTTTGAGAGAGTTCTTATCGCCGTATAACATCTTTTGGTAAGCATTGGAAATCCAAATTTCTCTTTCATTTCTAAGACTTGTGACGCCTGACAATGATTTCCAAGGGAAATTTCTCCACACTAAGTAAGTAAATATATGGTTAATGATAGCCTCCCGGAACCTCAACCGAAGATGGGCGGTTTTCTGCTTTGCTTGAATAAATATACTAATTAACTTTACGTTAATCACCTGAAAGGGCGCCACCGACTTGTAAAAATAAAACACTACTATTACCTCAGATGTCGATTGGTTAGTCGGACCCACAGTTTATTACTTACTTAATTTATTACTCAAAGAATACAATGATAGGAAACAATTAATAATAAGTCCAATTGCAGCAACAATATTTAATATCAGCATAAACACAAATTACTGGTTCATAATCCCCCCAAATTAACAACAATAAAGTATTTGTGTGTTGATTCCTGTATTGGTACACAATTACCAGCACGCATTCACTTAATATAGCCTCAATAAATAATATCTTGAGCTAAAATAAAAATACTGCGTTTTTCTTTCCCCAACAAGCGCCCTCAAGCCGCGTCATACACCTAGACATGAAAGGCCTTCCAAGATCTACAGCGCATATAAAAAATCAAAATCGCCGTAAAACCCGAATAAAACGCACTATTACCGCTCAGGTTGACTTACACTGTATATCAAGTGACATTCCCATGATTATGTACGCTAATACTTATACACGCTAAGATAACACTGTATTGAGCTGTAAATCTAATTCAAAACAAAACCCTAAGCAATTACAACCCAATTTATCTACCCCTTAATATAAAGAAATTTTTACACATAAACAAGGAGTAATTACATCGACTCCAAAATCATCAAAATTAAAATTATTAAGTACTTTCCTTGTTTGATCCGGAATGGAACGTTCTAGAACGGCCTCGTGTCCGGCACCTGTTTCACTTGCAGGCGACTGGTTTAAATTCGAATGCTATTTCTCGCACGCAGCCGATACAACCATTGAAAGTGCAGAAAACTTCGGCAAAATCTCGCCTTCCCCAAATTGTCTAAATTCGAATATTAGGAAAATGTTAGGCCAGCCATAACTTTAAACAAAGGATAAAACTTACCAATCGGTAACTTCGATTGACTCGACAAAATTACACTAGAATCGAAACGTTGAACAAAGCGACAAAAATGCCAATAACGTAAATCCAACAATCTACTAAAGATCACGTTATAACTTTAGATTTCCTCAAAAAATCGAGATGAACTCAAAGTGGAATACACTTTAGGGAGAAAAATCTATTGCAACGATACGTTCACTTCTGCCAGACGCAAAGATGTCCGACCGGAAATCCTGTTTTTCCAAAAGTCAACACGCGCAGTACCTAAATACCGAGAAAGTGAAGGAAGCGTGAATTTGTACACTCTTGAGCCCAGTGAGAAATGGGTTGCGAACAACCTAGGCTAAAATACCGTTACAGACTATTGAAATTATTTAGGCGGGAATTGGCTGGAGCTAGAATTAACGAATTTAACAGTCATTTGTGAAACATCGAAGAGATCCTGTGGGTTCGAGACAAGCGGAGTTATCGGCCGTGCAGCGAAACCGTACAACAGGTGTGACATCGAGATAGGAAATTCCAGGTGTGTCAATCCTTTTAACAATCAATTTTCAAATATAATTTCGAGGATACGAGGGGTTCTAGAAAAATTGTAGTTTAACAGCAAATAATAAAAATAAAACTTGTAATTGTACACTTAAATTGATAATAAGACTAAGTAATCTTAATTAGTGAATGTTTAACCTTCATTGACTTTGGATTTTGTATAAATTGGTAATAATTTTCGTTGATTTTGGAATTAATTGTTAAATGGTCAACAGTATAATTTAAATTTGTTTTATTGGTTGAAATTCAGTTAAAAAGGGGGAATAGTGCGGAAGTTAATTCTTGATTCATAGATAGCCGACACCATTACCATTATTTAGGCAATTATTTATCTGAGTTTTTAATTTGCGAGGCCTCGAAGAATAAAAATACTTAGCGAGAGTAGTCTGGAATATCAGTTTGATAATCTTTTCGCATTATTGCGTTCCCGAGATATTAAAAACTTTTTTTTGAGAGGGTTCGTTAATTTCTAACAAATACAAGTAACTTTAAGAATGCTTTATAATATTATAGATGGTACACGAAAAATGTTACACATACTACTGCATAAAACAACATTTTCAAAAGAACAATATGCCAATCAACACCTTAAAAGCTTCAAAATGTTTTTAACCTATTGAAAATTATCATTTAAACTTCTACCTCATTTCCAAACAATCATAAATTTTTGAATTCAAACGGTACATTTCTTTCCTCTGTTATTCCGTATATGTCATTGTAAGCTAATCTTAAATACACATCCACGGTCGCACATGCTGCACTTGAAGGGTTTTCCTCCTGTATGTAAGATGATATAATGTCGCAAATTTGACTCCTGTGCACTTTCATAGTCACATACCTATATGGCACTTGAAGGGTTTCTCTTATGTATGCGTTCTCATATGTCTTCGCAAGTTAGTCATGCGTGCAGTTCCATAGTCACATATATTACACTTGAAAGGTTTTTCTCCTGTATGAGTTCTCATATGCCTTCGCAAATCATTCTTGTTTGCACTTTTATAGCCACATAAATTACACTTGAAGAGTTTCCCACCTGTATGAGTTCTCACATGCCTTCGCAAGCTATTCTTAGTTGCACTTGCGTAGTTACATACATTGCACTTGAAGGGTTTTTCTCCTGTATGAGTTCTCATATGCGTTTGTAAGTGACTCTTGTTTGCACTTTTATAGCCACATAAATTACACTTGAAGGGTTTCTCTCCTGTATGATTGCTCATATGCGTTAGCAAATTCCTCTTGAGTGCACTTTTGTAGTCACATATATTGCACTTGTAGGGCTTCTCTTCTGTATGAGTTCTCATATGCCTTCGCAAGTCATTCTTGTTTGCACCACTTTTATAGCCACATATATTACACTTGAAGAGTTTTCCGCTTTTATGAGTACTCACATGCCTTCGCAAGTCATTCTTAGTTGCACTTGCGTAGTTACATATATTGCACTTGAAGGGTTTTTCTCCTGTATGAGTTCTCATATGCATTTGCAAGTGACTCTTGTTTGCACTTTTATAGCCACATAAATTACATTTGAAGGGTTTCTCGCCTGTATGATTGCTCATATGCCTTTGCAAACTCGTCTTGAGTGCACTTTTGTAGTCACATATATTACACTTGAACGGTTTTTCTCCTGTATGTGTTCTCATATGCCTTCGCAAGGCACTCTTGTTTGCACTTTTATAGTCACATACATTGCACTTGTAGGGTTTTTCTCCTGTATGAATTCTTATATGTGCTTGCAAGGTAGACTTCTGTGCACTTCCATAGTTACATACATTGCATTTATATAACTTTTCCCCAATATGACTTTTAACACTCTGATGAACAGTGCATTTCACTGGAGGGTTTATTAGTGTATGATTTTCATTGATACTACAGATTTCGGCTTTTATATCTAATTCTTCATGTAACGATTCCAGTTTAATGGACCAATCATAATCGAATTTAGCATCATACTTTAAATTGGAGGCTTCTGAGGGTAATTTTGACGTTTCAGTCTCTTCCTGTTTTACTGTAACATATGTAAATGGTAGTTATGTGCGTTACTAAAGTAGTAAAACGTGATATTATATAGACGGACAAATTTTCCTGGCTTTAAATAAATTACAATTGAGAAAAAATTATGTTGTACCGCACATCATTAAACTACTTATATTTATTAATTTTGATCGAAGTTTTCATATTATTGTAGTTACTACAAATTATATTCATATGCATTACAAAAAAAAACCGAAACTTTCTTATTATTATTGGATTTTGACTGAAACACTATCTTATTATGATTTAGTTGCTTGTACTGTTTAATTTACAATTAATTTTACGTATACAATGCAAATTTACCGTTCGCTTCCAATCCACACTGAGATAATTCTTCACTGATTTCGGTTTGATGCCAGACATCGCATGTAGATTCTGGAAGGTTTGATAGCGAAACCACTTTTGTAAGATCGGGTTTGATATCAGATAAGGTTTCCATGTTGATATGCACACGTTTTCCTATAGTAAGCAATTGTTCTTTTTCCTTATCTGCCTGTTTATAATCCTAGGGTGATTCGTCAGTTAACAATTCAAATGTACGAAAATGTAATTGTATAAAGTAAATATGCGAATATTACTCACCTTTACTGTAGAAAAGCGTAGGTAAGTGTAAAAAATGATTTAGTGCTAGACAAATACTGTTTTAACAATACTTTGTCATCGAGAACGAGTCAAGCGTGTCAAAATATTCTTTCAAGGTTAAGTAAATTGTCAAACTTCGTTTGAACTACTTTCCATCCTTATACAAGATGAATCAAAGAAATGTGTTGCAATTAAGTTGATGTATTCCTTATACAGTATGACCAACAAAATTTTCTATGAAGGTTGGCCGTGCAAGAGCAAAAAGTGTATCTTTACTTAAGTTAATATAGTTTATAATATTGACTACAATTATTTAATAGTTATCAAGATACAGTTCTCTCACTATAATTATTTATAGCTTTAGAAATCCAACAAAATATATAATGATGAACAACTTCATCACATAATATTCGCAGAGACTGTGTAACGTGCGAATTCTTGCGCCTGGTTGATTTGTGTTTGAATTCTCAGTGCAGCATTTTGGATTGCGTACTTCGATTTTGACTAATTCAAAATTTGGCCTTGAGGAAGTTTCGTGTCATCTACTCGTATATTCTCGGCTCAGGAAATGGTGAATTTTCGGTTTTCCGGTTAAGAATATAAATGTTCGAGTTCTCAAAGAAGGTGCACATGTTTTGAGTTAATTTAGAAGTCGTGTAAGGCTTGGGAAGTTTTTCTGATTTGATTTTCAAGATACTTTAGGGAATCTTAAGTATCTATAGTAGAGATATGAATTCCGGGGTAATCCCAATCTGTGTGCAAATCTTTTGAGAGAGTTCTTTCGCCAGTTTACATCTGTTAGTAAGCATAGAAAATCCATTTCTCTTGTTTCACTTCTAAGACTATTAAAATTATGCAGGCGAGTAGGCTGGAATTAGAATTTGACCGGAATTACCAGTCATTTATTAAGAATCAAAGAGATTCTGGGATTCGACACGAGTGGACTTATCTTCCGTTGCAGCGAGCGCATACACCAGGTGGAGGACGCCGTAATCAGATAACCAGATGTATTAGTTCCTATTATATTCAAATTTTACATACAACTTCGATGATACGAGGGAGCTTCAGAAAATTATAATTCCACCAGAAAAGAATCGTCGTAAATCTTTTAATTATATATATAATTTAATAATCTGACTAAGTAAACTTTAATTAGTGGGAGTTTAATTTCACTTGAATTTACATTTTGTCTTAGTAGATGTGATCTTATAACAAGATTCTGTTAGTACGTAACAAATGGTCGGCAGTAGACTTAATTTTCTTTTATTGGTTAAAATTCAATAACTAGGGGGAAGAGTGCGGAATATATAAATTTTGATTAGGAGTGCGTCGATACCGAATTCCATCATTGTGTTAATTTTAAATCTAGGTATTTCGTTCGCGAGGCCTCGAGAAACTTAGAATACTTAGCGGGGTTGGTCGCGAGTTGTGTTGTAGTTGGAAGCTGGATAAATGCTTCGTAGTTTATAGCATTTTCGCATTATTGCGTTCCCGATAATAATCAAATTTTATTAATTTTAAAATGAAATAATTTATATAGCAGGTGTACTGTTATCCATTTATTTCTTGTTACACTTATACATATATATATATATATATATATATATATCGAATATTAACGTTAATTTTATGTTGCAGCGTGTCGAAGAGGTTTATTTACATGATTATTTCCATAAACTGAGATTTAGTAATTTATTATTGTGTTTTATTGTGTCTTGGGTTAAAAATAAATTAGTTAGTGACACATTGAAGATTACTGAAGCAAGGTAGGTCAGAACTACAGGAAGGTTCCTGTTTTACTTTGTGTTACCTTCAAGGATAAGGATATTTTAAACAAGTGGGACCTAGGCTTATCAAACCCCCCCTTCTTCGATTGTAGCTGGTCGATCTTGTCCTTGATACCTGGACCTTGCGACGTAAATGATAGTCGGATGTATTGCTCCTAGTTAATGTATTTTATTTGTCGGTTGTCTATTCAACTAGGCGTTACAGCTGCGACCTTCGTATAAGTTGCTTAAAGATTTTCCGACCTGGTAAAATTTGGTGTTTGAATTGATTGACAAACCACGACCAGTTCCATATAAGTCCGTCAAAATCTCTATTAAATAAAACTCTACAAGCTGCCTTAAGGGTGTTTTTACTTTATCTAGAGTATAATAAGCACAATATGTATTCATTTTAGTCCGCAAAAAAATGGGGTGTATATTATACTCGTGTACAGAAAATCGTCATTTTCAATATTTAACAAGTTCACCCCCACAGCTGTGAGACATGTTGCAATATGCAAGGTGTACACCTGCACTTCGTGATTACGTCCGATCTTGCTCTTATGAGTAATAGGGATTATCTAAGTTTCGTATACTTCTGATATTCGGCATTCTCCTTTATTGTTATTATAGTCTAAGTTTTGTTATCAAGCACTTTAGAATAATTTTACAATCTTGAAAAGTTATGGGTGCGTATTACATACGAATTTCAATTTTACCAGAAACTTTCGGATTAATTCAAGCATGTATGTATATTATACAGAGTGCTCATTCTAATAAACAAATAATTCTATTTAGTTGAACTGGAGCTGGTGTGGAACCGCTGACCACAGCAACGGTTTGAGACCGCAGTCGACTGTGGTGAAATATAAAATGGTGCTGGTATGGCTTTAGTTGGATTGTGTAGTCGTATGGGGAGGAAAGGGAATAATATGTCTATTCACAGTAACAAAGGCTTTATTAGGATCAGTGGCGGCTTGTACTAAAGGGCACAAGGGCACGTGCCCACCCAACCACCAAGATAAACACAGAAAAAAATTCGCATGTAATTCAGTGCATTATTTTAACGACGGTATCAAATTTTCCTTCCGCACCACCGGCGCGGCTAACACGCACAAACTATTTTCCGGGGAACTCTCTGATTTGTACCTATGTAGAGGTGATTCGGTTGCCTATCGGTTATCTTCGATATACGCGATATACCAGACGAATTGGGTGCCGAGCGAAGCGTTGCCTATTTGCAGTCAACGTTTGAATTTGGACTCGGCCATCCTGACTCACCGATCGTCCTCGAGCGGCATGCTAGAACAGAATGGCGTCAGAAAGAAGAAAGTAGACAGCATGAGTGAAAAGGTGGGGTTGCGTCGCATAGGCAACAAGAACAGAGACCTTCTTGTAGCACTTGGCCGACAAGAACAGAGATTCTGGTGCAGCAGTTGGCCGACAAGAACAGAGACCTTGGTGCAGCACTTAGCCGACAAGAACAGAGATTCTGGTGCAGCAGTTGGCCGACAAGAACAGAGATCTTGGTGCAGCACTTGGCTGACAAGAACAAGGACGACATACCTGAGGTGTTAGAGGGTGAAGGGTCTCATGTGTTCGAGGCACACGACGGCCTGGTACGGTAGTCGAGACCGAGTAGAATGAATTTCTTCCTTGATGCGATATCTGTCGTTGGGTAAGACTTCAGTTACTAGAAAAGGGCCTTTGTATTTCGGGAGAAGTTTTCTACTTTCTCCGTAATTGGCTTAGATACTAGCGATTTTAGTAAGAACCCGATCACCGACATAGAATCGTTTGGGCGGACCCCGTTTGGAGTTGAAATGTTCATTCTGTGTAATTCGGTTACGCTCTAACTCGTGAGCTGCCTCTGCTCGGGCTTTCGTATCGTCGATGGTACTGTCATCATCGAGGAGAAATTTGTCATTATCGGTTTGGAGATGGAAGCCAAAAAAAAAGTTCAGAGGGTGTTGCTTGAGTGAAGCGATGTTGCGTGCTATTGATACCTTGTTGCATGTGTACTAAGTTGGTATCCCAACTATCTGCAGAAATGTCAGTCCCCATTGTAGCTAAAGCATCCAGCACTGTCCTATTGGAACGTTCAACTTGGCCATTACCACGGGCCATCCCCACAGCAGTGGTAAACAATCGGATGCCTTTATCGTCCATTGCCTGTTGAAGGGCTTGGGAAACGAAGGCCGAACCGGCGTCAGTTATGATTCGTTTAGGATTGCCAAAGATTGCGAAAATATCATTCAAATTAATTAAGACATGGTATGTACTGGTATCGGGCACAGCTTGTAAGAAGTTGAATTTACTGAATGCATCTAGGATGACTAATAGGTATCTGTTGGAGTGGAGACTTAATACAAATGGCCCAAGGTGATCAAGATGAAGGGTATGAAACGGCCTAGCATATTTAAGAATGGAATGCAAATAGCCAGGCTTTTTACCACCCGGATGTTTGTGATACAAGCAGTTGAGATAGGAGTTGATATATTTTTGTACGAAACATCGCATATGAGGGAACCAATAATTGGCTTTAAGTCTGCTGAGGGTCTTATCAAGGGCGAAGTGACCGATATCATCGTGATTCATTTTAACTACTTGCCAACGACAGCTCTTGGGCACGACCCATCGGCGGCCGTAATCTGTAAGTTTATACACTTTATTATCTCGCAAGTCGTAATGGTTGAAAGTCTCCTTGTGACTGTCCCAATCCCCAGAAAGTAAAATTTCTTTGATTTTCCTTATGTCGGCATCCTGATCCTGGGCTTTTCTGAACCAGTCGTCCTCGAATATTAAGGCAACTGTTGCAGTGGATGGTGGGTCAGGTGTTAATTCAGGTGTTAGTTCCGGGTTACGACTAAGAGCATCGACATGTTGAATCTGTAGTCCCGGTTTTTGTTAAACTGAAATTCCTGTAAAGCCAATAACCATCGGGCTATACGCGGGTTAATTGCTTTTTTAATCATGGCGTTTTCGACGGAATTGCAGTCTATTACCAGCATGAAGTCGTAACCTAGAAGATAATGACGAAAACGGTCTAGGGTCTTTCGATTGCGAGCATTTCCAACTCAAAGGAGTGATAATTTTTTCTGCTTTCGAAGTTTGTTTACTGACATAGGCAACAGGCTGTTCTCCTTTTGGGTGTGACTTGAACGAGCATTCCGCCGAAACCGTCCCTGCTGGCGTCTGTGTAGACAATACTTTTAAGAGTATGATTAAAAATTGTCAAAATAGGTTCGGAACATATCAAGTCTTTTAGGGAATCGAGAATTGCAGTTTCGGCAGCTGTCCAATTCCATGTGGCATCTTTCTGTAACAATTTGGTGAGAGGACTGGTTCGTCGTGCAAAATTAGGTATGAATTTGCGAAAATATCCTACCAATCCGAGGAATTGGCGTAACTGATGTGGGGTGCGTGGAATAGGAAAATTTTGTACTGCTGTCAGTTTCGTTTTCCCGGGCTGCACTTGGTTAAAAGAAATTTCATGTCCGAGAAAGGTGACCTGAGAGTGTAAGAAAGAAGTAGTGCTTTTCATTATTAAGGAATGGGACTGCAGAATAGTCATGGCTTGTTCAAGAACGTCGAGACCGTCGCGGATAGTTCGTGAGGGGATGAGGATATCATCAAGATACGGTAGAACTTTAAATTTTCGGAGGGGAGAGAATAGTTCATTCATCATTTTTTGAAAATACGCGGGAGCATTGCATAAACCGAATGGAACCCGCAGCCATTCGTAGTGGCCATTGGGAGTGACAAAAGCCGCGAAAGGGATTGATTTTTCCTCCAGAGGAATTTGGTGATAACCTGCAGCAAAATCGATAGTTGTGAAATACTTGAAGTCAGATAATCCATCTTGATTCAGTGTTGTGTAAATGTAATCTTCGTATTTAGAAAGAACGGAGCAAAGCTGCTGTTTTTCATCATCTGATAGTGTTCCGTGATTTATTGAGGAGGTTAAAAAGACTTTAGGTTGAAAAGCAAGATTGTTGTTGAGACGATAATACATAATATCTGAATGTTCTGTAAAATTTCGGCCAATGAGTAATGGTTCGGTTTCTAAGGGTGAACCATCGATGACATACTGGAGAATTGGTAATTCAACCGCGTCAACGCGTAAGTTGGCGTCAACGTAGTCGTGAATAGTAGTGCCAAATCCTAAAAATCCGGATAAGTGGACGGGCTGAGATAATTTCTTTACTGGTAAATTAAACTCGAAGACCAATTTCGGTGTAATGAGAGAACAATCGCTACCGAAATCAATGAAGGCTGTACATTCGTGCCCATTAAGGAAAACTTGTTTGTAGAATTTTGTTGCTGTCGTATTGCGAATTTGATTGACATGTTCGGTGTGCGGTTCAGATCGGAATTTGTGTTTCTTAAAACAATTAGATTCAATGTGTCCCGGTAATTTGCAGTAATGGCACATTTTAGACCTGTGCTGGCAGTGCTCCCTAACATGCCCCAGGGAGCCGCAGGCTCTACAGAGTTTAGATTGTTTCGTTTGATTACTGGAGTGAAAATTTTTATGTGGCGAATGGTTGATGGATGAAGAAATACCGGCGGCGTCAGGATTACTCTGACGTAACCGCGCGAAATTGGTACTTGCAGGTGCTCTTGATGTTAATGTGTGATTGTTATGATATCGTTTGAATGTAGCAGTGAGTGTAACTGGAACACCACGATAAATTTTGTTTTTGAGATACGCCGCCAAAACATTTAGACTGGTAACCGGAGAAGCTTCTATAGTTGACGTAATGTTATGATCATTTATAGCTCCGAGTATTAGGGAAACCTTGTCCGCTTCTGAGAAGTTGAGTCTTAAATTGTTAATCAAGGCCAAATGCTGAAAATGGAATTCACTCAGCGAACAATTTTCTGCCGGTGTATGATTGACCAGATCCATCAACAACTTATATGCATTTCTAGTACTATGAAACGTATTGATTAATAAGGTTTTCCACATTTCCCATGAAAATGTGGACCAACCTGGTTCAACCGTAATGAAACTATCATATCATGTCTTTGCTGTGCCCTTCAGCTTATTAAGCGCTTGATGAAGTACAGTTGGCTGATTCCAATTATACATTTTGGCGTTGTAATCAACCAATTCAAGCCATTCCGCAATTATACCACTTAGCGGATCGAAGACAGGTATGACGGACAGCAATTGTGGTGCAGAAACGTTGATTGGAAAACTAGAGGTGTCACTTACCTCATTTGTACGATTTTTGCTGTGTTGGGGGGACTTACGAGTATTTTGAGTTTATTAGATATCTTCGAACGTCTCGACTTGTGTGTTGATGTAGTTGTAGTAGACGTTCCGGAAGAACTTGAACTGTCACTACTGGAATCACTACTTGAATGGCGTCTTTTTTTATGTAATTTCACCATGTTTTTTAGGGTGAGTGTGGACGTACCATCGACTACGGAGCAGATGGTCGTCCAGGAGGAGCTCGCAGCCAGCTGGACGATTCGTGCACGGCGCATCGTTCGATGATTACATGTATTCGCGGAGTTCTAATAGAGCCTTTGTTACTGTGAATGGACATATTATTCCCTTTCCTCCCCATACGACTACACGAGTTCGCCCACTTCTGATGTAGTCGTTTGGGGAGGAGAGGGAATAATATGTCTATTCACAGTAACAAAGGCTTTATTAGAACTCCGCGAATACATGTAATCATCGAACGATGCGCCGTGCGCGAATGGTCCAGCGGGCTGCGTGCTCCTGCTGGACGACCATCTGCTCCGTAGTCGATGGTACGTCCACACTTGTAATTTACAGGTCCGCGGTTTGGAGCGGGTGGTAGTGAACCTGACGTTGATGCAACACTGGCGGACATGTCTCGAAGATAATGGGCTAAAACGTTCAAGTCGGTAATATTGGACGCTTTGACGGACGAAGTAACAGTATCGTCATTGATTGCATCCACAATTAAAGATATTATATCGGCGACTGAAAAATTTATTCTAAGTTTATCAATTTTGGTCAAATAATCGAAAAAAATGAATAAAGCGAATCACCTGGCTTGGGTTTATGATTTGAAATATCCATAAATAAGGAATGCGTTACGCTTGGAGAAAAACGTTCATTTAATTATTAAATGTTTTCAATCTTTCCATTTGTAGTTGGCCCAACCAATTTCACCCTGTATAAAATTCTTGTGCCATTTCTCGGCAGTCCCTTTTAATTTGTTTAGTGCCTGATATGAGATACTAGCGTAATTCCACTTGTAACAAGCAGCGTGCTCGTCAATGATGTGAACCCATTCGTCCACATTGTCGATTTGTGGATCAAAATCAGGAATTATATTAGCCAAAATGTTATTATTAGTCTGCCCACGAAGTAAACTTAATGCAGTACTTACTGTACTTTCGATATCTGAATTGCCTTTTCTTTTACTTTCCTTGACGCTCATTCGATGTCATTTTCGAGTGTTCCTGGGCGGGGTGTCTCTGCTTTTTGAAGAGGTGGTAGAACTTGCCGAGGATGAGTTTGAAGAAGAACTCGATGGGGAACGTTTTCTGTTCCTTTTTTTGGCATTTTTTTGTTTTACACAAATCCGGACGAGGAAAAATATTTTAATATTTTAAAGCAAAGCGATCCCGCTTCTGAAATGTTAGGGGACAAGGCGAACAATGAATCAAGTCTTTAAAGGAAACTGTATATTGTAATATGAAGTATATGTAACAACGTAATTGCTACGACTATCCGTGGCTCGACCGATCTCCTTCTCACATTCGTAGTCACTGCCTCTCCTTGCAGCTACTGGCCCGTGCCCCAATACCTGGCTGCCAGTAGGGGAATACCCTAACATACGCGACAACATTTAAACTACTGCAAGCGTCTGACATCCATCTATTATTGCGACAGAACATACAACGCGACAGGAATGCCATGGCACTTGAAAAACTCCCATCTAAATGTCATACAGTGTACATCACCGGCGCACAGGCGCACAGGCGCCGCGTACATTTCAAGGACTTTGGCATTCTTATCGGGTCTTGGAAGGTACTAGTCTGCACATTTAGTGACGGCCTTTTCATCCCACTGCTGGGCATCGGCCGCTTCTCTTCCACGTGCTTTTCCTCAGCGCTACCTACGTCAAATCCGAACGACAGAACCTTCAGAGAAGGTTTTTGACACTAAGAGCCCACACTTGCCAACCGACTTGGAAATTTGTGTGTGGTGGATTGCAGCACTAGTTGCGGATCAGTTCATGATAAAACTTCCTTCTATGTGGCTTGGTTACCAACAAGAGGGCGAGTATAATGCAGATGAAAGTGGATTTTTCTTCCATGCACTTCCTAATAAAACTTTGAGGTTAAAATTTGAAAGAGGTACTAGTTACAAATTGTCCAAACAGAGATTTATAATTGTGTTCTATGTGAGCATGGCAGAAAATAAAAAATTGTTAGTGATCGGAAAAGCGGCGCGTCCTCGAGCATTTAAAAATGTTGCAATCAGTGACTTGCCACAAACTTTGTTACTGGCCAAAAAAGACTCACGTTACGGCGCCAAATTTGTTACGGTCCAAACGCGCTTTTCTTGGACCCGCAAACAAAAAAGATGGTAAAGGCCAGCGGCTTGCTCAGAGGAGTAGGGGAAGGTTCGCTGAAATTGCTTATAGAGAAAATGCTTAGAGTTGTGTACAGGATGCGTCGAAATAAGTGGGCGCCACTTTCCGAATCAAGCTGATTTTGTAGGTCCTCGCGGAAGGCCGAGAGTCAGCAGCTACGGGAATCGGACTCACCTTTATTGTGCCTTTACCTGTATCTCAAAGCTTGCAAAATCCTTACATAAATATTCAGAACACAGTAATAAAAGACTTGCGGAATTTAACACATATATAATGTGTTAATTGTTTGCTGCCTTACTTCGTTGAAATTCATACTTTATATATTAATAATAATAAAAGGCAATTTCAACAGGTATTAATTTTTATTTAAGCTTTATACGTATTTCGACATACAATATGTCATTATCAAAAGCATTTAATGATGTAAACATTTGTAGTTGCTTGGGTAACAGCACACTGGATCTTGGTTTTGGGCTTGGCTCAGGTCTTCTATTCCAAAACTTCCAATAGCGGAGAATTTATGAGCTCAATTTGCTCATTCATTAAAGGTGTGTTTGTTAAAGTGTGTTTGTGAATTTGAAAGGCCTCGAAAAATATATTCTAAAGACCACTCTGAAAATGGTAAATATATTTCAATTCCTTAGTAAGTAAGTAATAATTTCGAACGTTCGCATACAACTCTACGCCGCTGGTGCCAACGCTACATTTAAATGGTTTCAGTAACTGCGTAGCCCAGTTGCGCAAGTTTACAGAAATAATAGCATAAAATTAGCGTCTGTATATAATTAATACAAAACGAACAGTGGCTTCAGGTCACTGTTAATATTTTTATCAATATAACAAAAAAATACGTTTGAATTTTGCAAGATACGCGTGCCAAGCCGAAAGTTACTTTTCAGAAGCACAAAACTGGAAGTTTCTCTTTACCTTGAATTTTGTAGGCACAAACAGATGCAGGGTCCAAACAAATCGAAGAGAAGGAAGACCACGTTCTTCGGAGCAGAGTTGATACCGGAAACGGGCCTCCTAGATGGTACAAACGCCGCAGAGCAACGGGAGCTGGGTTTTGAAGTCGATCCGCCGAAAGGCGATTTGTCAATTCTCCAAAGAATTGCCTTTTTCTGGGGTTGAATCAAGTTGTTCCCATTAATCCGGCAGTAGCCGACAGTCTGTTAGATACCCCTTGGTACAACAGCGAAACGGAACACACATTAATGATACCCCTCACAAAAAAACCGAGCCGCCCCTGCAGCACTTTACGTCATTACGATTGCCGATTGATCGAGCTTACGGACAACCGGAG
>JABXWE010007522.1:0-16692 GCA_014611495.1 Limonius californicus
GAGCAAGCGGCAATGTTTGATGTTAAAAAACTAAAAACAATCGAATGCAGTTGCAATTGTTTAACCGTAGTAGTGTCAAGACGAGTTTGTATGTTTGATTGAATAATCTTTCCTGTCTCCTTAAGATATTTTTGTTCGTTGTTTTTTTATCCATGTGTTACATTTGTATTCTTAATAATAAACACAACAATGCAGAGAAACCATTTAACAATACAACAACGAAATTTAGCCGTTGCTATGCATCAAAAAGGAGATCGCCAGGTCGACATTGCTGATATGTTAGGAACCACGCAGAGCGTAATTTCAGGTACCCTTTCGCGCGTTAGAGAAACAGGTACGACTGCAAGAAGACCTGGAAGTGGATAATTTCGCTACACAGCACCTCGTGAGGATCCACTTCTGGTAACTAATGCAAGAAGACACCCCTTTTCAACTGCTCACCATCTACAGCAAGTGCTCTAGAATGCCACAGAAAATAGAATCTCCGACCAAACTGTGAGAAATCGAACATCATACCGCCCCATGACATGTCCTGTAAGAACTGTGGCTCAACGAAGAAACCGTGTGAAATGGTCAAGGCATAGGTTTCAAAAAGCGACACCGTGGGATGTTGTACTGTTTTCGGACGACTCCAGATATTGTCTGAGCAATGATAGCCGGCGTCAAAGAGCATATCGTAATGTTGGAAATCGTACCTTACCCCAGTACAGCCAACCAGTGGTTGCCTTTGGTGGTGGTGGTCTTATGGTATGCGCTGAAATTTCTTTAGAGTGGCGTACTGACCTCCATGGCGTTAATGGGACACTGAATGGCCAATGTTATGCCCGAGAGATCATTATGGACCATGTTCTGAGCCGTCGAGAACGCCGTTGGACGGGAATATTTTGCTTTTATTGACGCCAACGCAAGGCCGCATCGTGCTCGGATTGTTTTAGAAATGCTTCAAGATGAGGAAATAAACCCTTTTGCTCTTCCTCCGATATTTCCAGACCTTAACACCATCGAACATGCGGAACCTCTTGCAGAGACAGCTGGATCATCGTAATCCAAGGCCTACTACTGTGCAATAGCTGAGGGATGTAGAGCCGGTACTGTGGCATCAAATTCCACAAGAACATATTGATAATTGCATTGAGAGTATGCCAGCAAGGGGCAGAGCAGTTATTACTGCCAGAGGAAGTGCCACGCGGTATTAGAATTTAATAAATGTAAGTTAAGTGAAAGGTGACAATAACGATTTTCATCATAATATTATTAAATATTAAATATTGTTGTAATTTTCATGTTTATTACTAAAAAGACGTTACATTTGTTGTTTTGGTAGTTTTTTATTATGAATGCTATTGGTGTTGCCTTTAAGTGTCTTACCCTGCAATATCCCTATTAATTTTTGAGTGGTTTATTTAATAGTTTGTATTAAATATTCTAAAGTTTATTTAATTTCAGCCCATGTAGGCAGTGCATTATTTGTATTGTATACAATAGGTTTGTGCGGCTATCCTATTTATACAGTGTAGGGGTACTTAGAAAGCCGCTTTTAACCGCATGAACACCATCACACGAGTCGCGTGGTTCCGGAGTTACGGCGCTCTAAAGAGAAACAATGTGTTTATAATCGACTGATAAACATCTGAAGTACTGTTTCTCAAATTAAATTCCATTAATGCGCAAAATGCGTATACATTTTAGTAGTTAAGTTTGCGTTTTTGAAGTTATTATAAGGCATTATATCATAAAATAAAATTAACAGAATTGTTAATTACTTTTTTGTGTATTTTAAAACTCAGTCTAAATCAGTTAATTTGGAAAACATGTCCTATCCTAATTCCAAATCAAGCAGGCAACCTACAGCGGGTGACCACGAAATGAGGTAGCAGCATGTAACTTTTTGTTGTTAAACATATTATTTTGAAACTTGAAACGAAGGTATAACTTTCAAATGCGTAACTTCACCTTTTACTTCCGGTTTGGCCGGAACTGATCTTAAACAGGAAATAAAAACTAAGGTTACAGAATGCTTAAAGTTCTGTATTAAATAGACGTCATACCTCAGTTTCAAGTTTTAAAATAATAGATTTAATAACAAAAAAGTTACATGCTATAGAGACATCTCATGGTCGCCCGGTATGACTTTTATTATCCTTGGCGTTAGAAAAGAGAATTTATCGCATAACAGCATCCTAAATATAACGGCGTTTAGTATCAACTCACAAAGTTGAGTGCGCAGTAATAAATAGATACTCTTTATTAATTTAAAATAGTAGTCACAATATCAACAGGTTTCATTTTGTCTTTATTCGTATTTCCACATTTTACATGTTTCTGACAAAAGCAACATAATACCTGTTGAAACTGTGTTTAATATTTTGAACTATTAATATGAATGCCAAGGCAAGAAATAATTAACAAATAAATAATGAACATTGCGACGTTGCGACTTCTAGATTTAACAACCAACATACTAACAGTGGATGGTTTAGACATATTAAGATATTTTTTAAACCATCTTTGTTTCGTGCGTTTTAAAATACCATAATAAATTATGTAAGTCATGAAAACTTATATTTCTGTAAAAATTACCTAAAAATGGTACCTTTGAATGTTTTAATATGGTCCATATTAAGGGACAGCTTACGCTAATATGTCGAAGCGTCATATTTAACATTTTTTATGCAACCTACCTATCTGTGCTTCTGCCTTGTAGTTAATTTATAACTTACCTTGTATTTAGCCGTGCATCTACAAAAAAAAACAGATTTATTTTTGGAATAATTTACTACAAAATAATTAATTAAACTACCCTGTGTCTATAAAGTAACCCCACCCCCCAACTAATTTTTGAACGACTTGATATTTTACCACAAAATTTGGTGTGCTTTAATGGGAAATTAAATATTATTTTTTAGCCCATGATTAAATTTTCTATCATTTAAAATGGCGGCTGGGCGCCATTTTGAATTTTTATTTTAAATAGAAAGGGGGGTCGAGTGACACCTTATTTGAAAGGTCTTTTAATTCTTCGTCTGATCCTAGAGTTTCAAAGAAAAATATTCAGCCAGCACAAAATTACAAATGTTTGAAGATAAAGAAGTCTATTTAAAAAAACTAAGAATTACAGCAAAAAGAAATTAACTTAAGTGTTCAAAATGTTCACCATTCACTTCTTGGCACAGAAAATGACAACAAACAGCAAGAAAACAAATGAAAAAGTGGACTACCTACTTGATAAAAAAATCCAGAAACAATTGAAGAACTGGAGCAACGCATTACAGAAGTTTGCAGAAATATCACTCCAGAAACTTATGAAAATGTAAGGCAGGAATTTCATAACCGACTTTTTATGTGCCAAGAAGTGAATGGTGAACATTTTGAACACTTAAGTTAATTTGTTTTTGCTGTAATTCTTAGTTTTTTTAAATAGACTTCTTTATCTTCAAACATTTGTAATTTTGTGCTGGCTGAATATTTTTCTTTGAAACTCTAGGATCAGACGCAGAATTAAAAGACCTTTCAAATGAGGTGTCACTCGACCCCCCTTTCTATTTAAAATAAAAATTCAAAATGGCGCCCAGCCGCCATTTTAAATGATAGAAAATTTAATCATGGGCTAAAAACTAATATTTAATTTCCCATTAAAGCACACCAAATTTTGTGGTAAAATATCAAGTCGTTCAAAAATTAGTTGGGGGGGGGGTTACTTTATAGACACAGGGTATATGTGTAAATACTAAAGGTTCGAATAGATACTGCGATCTTATTGATCTTAGAACTTTGTTACTGATGTACTTTTTTAGATTAATGTTTGAAAGGATGGAAACTATAAATAATTTTCCGTCCTGCTTTTTTTTATTAAAATATCCATGTCACCAAGTGAAACGGTTCTTGTTATATGTTTTTTTTTATTTCAAAAGAGCAGTTAGTTATATACATTATTTTCTTCATTTGGCTTCTTATATTTTTACAGTGTCTGTTGCAACTTATGTATAGGTATAATTTGCATTACCTACATAAATATTTTTCCAACGCGTTAATAGTTTCAAATGTCCTGTGAATGAGTACTCCGATTTTCCATATCAATTTTGTTCATGAAACTTACGGATATTTGCAACCACAATAACTATTTTCAGTATTAACGCCACAGTTTTTCGTAAGAATGCACCATGAGTTGGTTTCAATAAACACAAGCTCGTTCAATCATATATACCAGGGCTTCTTAAACTACAATGAAATACCATCGAAATACCCAACCTTATACAGAAAAATAACCGAGTAAGAAAAGAGTGGCAATGGAATACGGGCCCACAACAAAGGCAGTTATTGAATTGTCTAATACGGCAAGTTAAATATGAGCTTGATAGCTACAGAATACGCACCGGCAGAGCATCTATTAAAGAACTGCAGCATGAGGATTCATCGTTACGGAGAGCAAAGAAACAAATCCTTAAACAAACTCCTATTACATCCCCGCTATCGATAATAACATCACCTACCACTAATATTAACTAACAAATGCTGAAAGGGACAGCATGTTAAAGATCACATAACACAAGTATACACGGTTTGGGACCCGACTAACCAAAAGGTGTTTCTTAGGTAATTTTCGACGCTGAATCCGAATCCCGTTTTTCTTAATTGGCTCTAGTTTTCGAAATAATCGATATAACAATTTTTTACGATTTTCTACCGTTTATGACCATTTTATTGAAAAAAAGTGACACAGAAGTGAAGTGCAGTAGAACTGATCCGTTTGTATTGTTGGGGGTCCGTTTCACGCATTAAAGTCCAATTGTAGTCGCTCATCATGCCCTCGTCCCAAAATCCTTGCTAGCGTCTCTCCATTCTCATTAAATCTTGGTGTAGCCGTTCTCCTTGCTCGTCGCTCGTCTCGTCCAAATTATCCGGAAACAAATTCAGATGGGAATGCAGGAAATGAATCTTTAAAGACATTCGAGGCCCAATCTTGCCATAATTTTTCAAAACATTGGCGATTATTTGCTTGAAATTTGGGGATTTTCGTTTGCCCAGAAAGGTGTGAATAACAGTAAAAGATGCCCGTGCTGCTGATTCATCGGCCTTTAAACACTTTGGAAAGTTGTTTTCGTCCATCGGCTTTCTAATATCAGGTCCGACAAAGACACCTTCTTCGATTTTCGTGTATGAAATTTTGTGAAACAGCTTGGTTAAATACTGGAAAGCCGGCCCTTTATCGTCGAGCGCATTGACTAAGTGCTTTATAAGGCCTTGTTTGATGTGAAAAGATGGCAGTAAACCGTTTTTTGGGGCAACAAATTTTGTAGCAGAGACATTTTCTTTTTCGGGCTCAAAATTGTAACGACTTGGCCAATGTTTTCTCGCCTAATCATGCTCAGTTGCATGACTACCCAGAGACAGAGAAACCAGTAATGTTTTGTGGATCCCGATTTTATCCCAGTCAGGAGACCAGTCACCTGTATAATAATACGTAAATCAATAAACGTTTTTGATTTAATTTCAATTGATGTTCTTATAGTTACGAAGCTTTCAATCGCCACAAATTTTCCACTGGTGTTCATTGTAGGTATATGATCTTGGCCACGATTTGACGCTTTGTTTCTCGAAATGTAGAGCCAATTACAACAAACTGACAACGGATTCGATTTCAGCGCACCGAAAAACTTGCTTGTCTTCTCGGGTCCAAAAATTTACCCGAATTTGTAAACCTGTGTAATTAACAACTTCGCTCATTACCCTGGACTGATACTGGCAAAATACATTAAGAAACTACCCAACAAGAAATCTCTAAGACCTGACCTTATACCTAATACTGTTTTAAAAAAGTTTACCAGAAAAGCGGTTTGCTATGATATTACCATTTTCAACTCATGTCTCAGAATTTGCTATTTCCCAATTTCCTGGGAAAATTCCCATATTATTGTGATCACCAAACCTGTAAAAATCGCTAAGGACCCCGCCCACTACAGTTCGATAAGTCTGCTGTGGGCACCTAATACTGTTTTAAAAAAGTTTACCAGAAAAGCGGTTTGCTATGATATTACCATTTTCAACTCATGTCTCAGAATTTGCTATTTCCCACTTTCCTGGGAAAATTCCCATATTATTGTGATCACTAAACCTGGAAGAATCGCTAAGGACCCCGCCAACTACAGTTCGGTTTAAATAATGAATTAACCGTCAACAACACCATTCCTGCTTTCCAGTTTGAGTTTAGAGCTCATCATATCTCAGCAACTACTTAGAATAACGGAAATTATCGAAACATGGTTGGAGCGCCAACTACATACCCTAATTGCCTTTCTTGACCGCTAAGGCTTTTGACCGTCGGGTTGGATGGGCTTTTATGTAAAATGTTTCGCAGCATTTCATGGAAAACTCAGGCAATGCACCGATGCCATCAGGTATTCACTCGGTGAGAAAGCGAGCCACAAACGATTAAAATGAAAAGTAACCCAAGATTTAACAAATACAACTGGCGACGAACCTAGTGACTGAAGAACTGCATTGGAGCAGACCTGCTTAAGACAGTATAGTGAGAAGTGATAAATGAACAGTTCCCTATATAGCTAAGTGTAGCGGATCCAGACATAAACCATTCTTAAAAAAAACTGGGTGTCGCGACCCTTCAGGAGGTCGCCTAAACATTACTAGGGGTCGTAGAAACATTTGAATATATTTGTTGCAAAAGAAATAGCTGGCGTTGGAGCGTTGACAATGCAAAGCTAATGAAAAAAAAATATTTCGTTTACAAACTAAAGCTATATCTAGAAGCAATTGGCCTATTACTTTCAATCATTGCATGGCCCATCGATAGGAGTTAGTGACTAATAAACTGTCTGCGGATTTGAATGCGGTACTTCAAGATGCAGTTATAGTCATCTATACTTTTACTGTTACAGACTTGTGATGGTTGTCAAAGTGGTGGGCTTTAAGACTGCTATTACTGTTAATAAAATAAACTAATATACTATTTCTGTCTGGAATTAACTCAGATTTAGTCAGTATTTCACAACAATAAATTGGCTGTGCAGGTTATGCTATTCACGAGGTTTGTTTGAGAATCGCAACGAACATAATACAATGGAAGCGGACACTCATCATGGTCCTCACTTTTTTGTCCGGTTATGGGGAACAGCTTCAAATACAACAGTTTTAATTTCAATATGTTAATTTTTGTATATTTGGTGTACATAAGTATATTTATTGTACGCTGAATTGTAACTGAATCAAAAATGCGCATAGTGGAAGGATTGAAATAGGTATGTATGTATATCGGCCAATAAGAACTAGACAGTAGTGAATAACACAAAATTTAAAATGGCTCTCCAGATTTGTTATATGTTGAAATGTCACGAAGTCAGCTCCTGCGAATTGTTTCAAACTGCCAACAAATTTTAAAGTATCAACCTAAGAGTTTATCAAATCAGAATTTTCGATGATTTCCTATATTTCGTCTTCTGATACTATTGTAATCTTCCTCACCGATATTTTCAATTCCAACGTTTAAATTATGAATATCAATGTTTTCGTTTTCAGATTGAATATTTTTGCCCATGGTTATAAACTTTTTCAGATTTTGGACATTTGCTGGTCGTAACTCTTTGACTCTTCGGAAAATCAGAAAGTTCAGACAATGATAGATCAACTTTAGGATCAAATTCGGTTGAAGTACAGTTATTTTTCTCGAATACAGTTTTCCTGAGACTATTCCTTATGGTTGTTGCATTTCTTTACTCCGTGATGTATTTATGAAGTATAATGCATCCAACACATCAGTTGTTTTTGAACACCCTGATGCAGTTGCCTTCTATTCTTGATAAAATATGTTTCAAATCTAGATCTTGTTAATAAAATTTAAAAGTCTTTATATTTTTTGGTCCAAGGGCGGATATACCAAATTGTATTGGGCTGTAGAATAATTATTTTTTCATACGCAAAGATGGAATCCCGCATGATCTAAAAATACAACAATTTTCCGCTTTTGAATGGGCATTTTTCTATCTAATGATGAAATATACAAATACATAAATTCTTTGCGTCCTTTAGTCCGTTTATTAGAGCTATGCGTCCGCTTAAGGGAGATTTTTGATTTAGTATATATGGAAATATACAGTATCCGCGTTCGTTTATGGGAGTGCCCGCTTATAAGAAGGTAACTAATGCAGAACATCATAAAAAAAATGTCGGTACCATAAAATTTGTCCACTTAAGGGACATGCCCGCTTATTAGACCTGCCCGCAAGGAGAGCTTTCACTGCATGTCTTTCCAAGGAAAAAACACGAATATTTTTCACTGAAATCTGAAATCAAGCGTTTCTTGAAAAATAATGCATATGGAAACATAAAGTGGAAAATGACTCATTTGAAATATTTTCATACGTATGTATACGTATTTGGTATACTTGGAAAATGATTTCCAGGTAGGTATACGTTCTAATGGAATTAGACAATAATTATTTTGATTAGACCGGAAACCATTTATTGTAGAAATGGAGAATGTGGAACATGTCTTATTGAAAGTTCTAGAAGAATTTGCGGAACTTTCGTGTGATTCAACTCCCAAACTTGAATTTTTAAAGAAAAACTAAAGCTTTTCGGCCGGGTGTTTAGTAGAATTTCCAAGACTGTCAAAATTGGCGATGGCAACTCTTTTGCCATTTGGAATTTTCAACATTGATGATGATGATGATGATTTGAAAGAGCGAGATCTAGGACGCGATTTTCCAAGCATCTCTATGCACTTAGACCACATTTGGCCCATTGTACACCGTGACTAAGAATTTTCTTATCTGGGGTAATTACAACTCCAGTAGTGATTTTTAACGTATATATACATCCTTCTATTGAATGGGCGACAACTAAAGTGGGGTAAAATAAGCTTAAATTAACGTTCTTTATTGTCACCGTAGCTATGCACATTATTAAACGACCTTTCCACTTACGGTTTAATATAACTAGTAAACAACATATCCAAGATTGGAATCATAAAAAAAAAACTACAAAAAACATCCAAACTAGTACAAAGATGCAGAAAAATCAACACAAATTTATGATGCATGTTAACATAATTTAGTGAATTTTTTACCTTATTACAAACTGCCATCCCTTAAGAACATAATGTATGCAACCTTGCTGTCAAAATGTATTTAATTTGCTTACAATCAAAACAATGCCATGACTCTATTACTAATTTATTTTCCGGTATATTATAAGTTTTGTCTTTTACATTGGCACCAATTCGCTTTCCGGCACTCAAGTAGACAGCCCTAAGACTCAGGAGGGACAGGATAACGAGTATAATGGTTTATTAATTGTAAAACCTACAATTAATTTTTGATAGCCAGGTCAATTTAGAAACCTCTGAAAGTTAGTCTTATTCGTTTTTTGAGTTGTTAATAATTTATTTTTGATATTTACGAGTTACTACATTTAATTATAGCTAAATTACGACCAACGATTATTGATATACAGTGTCAATACCTATTGCTTCATGACATAAAGGGTCGCGAAAAAGTTTATCTGATCCAAAGGGGCCGCAAGTGAAAAATGTTTGAGAACCCCTGATATATACTGGCCTTGCTCTTTACCATATGTGTGTAGGTAGAAGACCGATTATGGAAGAGTCAACAGAAAACAATTATTTCGCAGCTATATTGTACATATAATGAATAAGGTATTTTTGAGTTTCTTATGACCTGTCCCAAAGTAATATTACACTTTGTCATATTAACTTATTTTAACATCAGGTTTGTAACTGCATACCAGCACAAATGAAAATCATGAAAGGGAAAATAAACAAATTTTATACTTTTCTGTACTGTAGGATCAGTGTAAAAAATGAGTAATTTGAACAAAAACAATAAATAGAATCCTAGTGCAGTAGCAATAATTTATACATAACAATCGCAAGCGGCCAAAGTATCATTAATAATATATAGGAGAAAATGGTCACTGCACAGAAAACACACGAGAGGGAAGGAGTAATCTCAAGAGGATTTACTATATAATGTTCAGGAAACTCTACATAATTCATATGTGTTCCGTTCTCTAAAATTCGGTCTTAAGGAGCTTTAGTAGCCCCAAAATAAGCGTTTCCTGTTCTCAACGTAGCTACGTTAATAAGAGACATTTTCACTTGTTTTTAATAATAGACAACATATCCTTGATTCCATAAGGCGAAAAATTATAAAAAAAGTCACAAGAACCTGTGACAAAAATTGCCAAAAGTAGTGCAAAAATACAGTAAAATCAATATTTTTACGACATATGTATAGAGTGATTCAAAAGGTGTGGTTCTAACTTAAGGGTGTGATGTGGGATGCTACGCGCAGCAAAAAATGTTAATAAACCCATGTCCTATTTCCAACCGTTATCGAGTTACAGAGGATTTCTTTGTTTTTATCATTGTTCTGTTAAATCAAGTCAAACAAATGCTAATTTGTTATGACAGAAGGTGTTTCAAGCTCGAATTATTGTTGTTTTCCAAGTGGTAATGATGCAGTCTTTTTCTGCACATGAATATGCAGAAATGAATTTTGTATATTTGCTATTGCAGCGGGAATGCTCGTGCGGCTGTGGTAAAATATCGGAGAAGGTGGCCTCACTATCAACAGCCTGACCACCGAACATTTGAACGGTTGCACCTAAATTGGTGTGAAACAGGCATGGATAGACCACCTCATCATGTTGGATGAAATAACGTGGACAATAATGCTGACATTATTGACGCAGTCCAGCAACACCCATCGACGAGTACTAGAAGAATTTCTTGGCAATTATATATTATCCAGTCGATGCAACAGTTTACTGGAAGGTATATTATATGTATTGGTTTTCACATTGGCTTCAGTTTGTTTCCATCGTTAAGATAGACGGCCCTAAACCGCGCCGCGGACAGGAAGACGAATATAATGATTGTTCGATGTAAAAAGATACTTTTAAGTTTTGGTTGGCAAGTGCGCTTTAGGATTCCCTTAATTACGTGGTTCTGCTTTGGCTCTTCTAAAAATTTCCTTAATGTATTTGTAAATTTATTACATAAATATATAATTTTTGTTCTAAAATAGATTTTAAGTGCGGGATTAACAACTATTTAGCCTATCTCACACGCTACTCTCGCTATATTATCGACATAAATATAACATTTATTGAAATTCAGGGTGATGTTATGTGTTAATGTATTTCAGTGCCAGAAAGCCTATAAATACATATTTGTTATTCTTCCCAAAACATTCTAACGTATGGTGGTTTTTAAATTACTTGAAGCTGTATAGTCTTCCCCAACAGCAAAGCACCTGTGACAAGGAAGCTCTTAAGCCATCAGAAAAATTCAATTCCTCAAGGATTGCAAAATATTCTTTTTTATTACTTGAAAATCTCTTTTTCTACCAAAAAACTGTTTCAGCCATGGCAAACACGGAAGTTGGTCCAACTTAAACTAGGAGATTGGGTTGGATAAGACAGAAAATCGTGTTTCAATTCGTTGAGTTTTGCAGTGAAAACGACACACACATTCCTATGATGACCTTTTTGCTAGAGTTGGTTATTTTTTGCAAATATTTTTGAGGAATTGTCCCACTACTGTTGAATCGTTAGAAAATAAACTATCAAGAGTATGCATTCAGCATCTCAAAAAATGTATATTCTCTATCGTTCCAGCAGACTTCAAACATTGCCTTGTTGAATGAAGAGGAAACGTGTTGGTTTTGATGAAGAACGACTTTCTTGCTAGGTCCAATTTATTTTCACAAATAGTTTCATGCAATTGGCTCAAACATTAGCTTAGTATTCTTCCGTTCCGGTTCAGCTGTTCGGAAGATAATCAAATCAACAGTATCCCTTTATCTCAAATCTCAAATAATGCATGTCCTATCTCTTTTCAGCAGAACTTACCAACGTTGCCTTGTTTAATGATGAAGAAACATGTTGGTTTTGAAGAAAAACAGCTTTCTTGTTAGGGCCAAAAATTAGCATAGCATTCTCCCGTTACTGTTAAACTGTTTGGAAGATAATCAAATCAACCGTATCCTTCTAGCATCTCAAATAATGCATGACCTTTCTTGTTTCAGCAGAACTTACAAACGTTGCCTTCTTTAATGATGAAGAAAGACCCAGTTCAGGTTCACGAATAGTTTAATGAATTAACTCAGAAACTAGCATAGTATTCTTCCGCGACTGTTAAATTATTTGGCAAATAATTGATCTATCAACATTATCCCTTTAGCATCTCAAATAGTATATGTCCTTTATCGATCCAGCCGACTTTACAAATACTGGCTTTCTTAATGTCGAAAAATCGTAATGATTCTTCATTGTTGCTTTTTGTAGATGTATGGTAGTGGACACAAATTTCTCTTGAGAAGTTTGCATTGGCATTCGTTTTTTAGCACACTTGAATATCTTCCTGATGTCTAATTTTTTCTGTAAGACATGATATACATGTCCTTTTGTGAGACGTATACGGCTGTCGCAATTTCAAAAACTTGAAAAAAAACGCTCCAAAACCATTCTGAATATTTTCGAACGGTTTCTGGTTTTGGTTTATGTTTTGGAGATCTACTGCAAGCATCGTCTTCCAGGTTTTCATTATCTCGGTTAAATTCAGTTTCCCACTACTTAACCGAATAGAAAGCAGTAAAGTATTTTTCATGTTAGTTTAAATTTCTGGTGTGTACACATTTTCAATATCAAACCTTCAATTTATTGGATTTTAATAGAAACTTTATTCAAGGTGGCTGTAAACAATGTAGTCTAATTTGGGGATTAATACGTATCAGAGTTTAATTGGACACTGGGATATCGACCGTTAAAACAAATATATTTATTAGCAAATGTGTAGCAATTCACTTCGAAATCCACGATGATCATTAGAAATCCATTATTGACTAGGTGAAAAGTTTATCTTCAGAAGTATTCTTAAATTAAGATACTTGAGACGAAGTTCATCACTTCCTACTGAATATGGCAACTTAGTTGCCGCAATACGTATTTAAGTGTTCTAAATATCGTGTTGGTAAGGAATTATCGAAAGGTTTACATACTTGAACTTTCGTCTTCTTTGAATCCTGTCACCATAGTTGCGCTGACGATATTTATGGTAACTGCAGTTGCTCTTAATACGTATATGCTCGTATACGCTTCCGCGGAGGAGATAGTTATACTATCCTGTGTTAAACTGGCAAATCGTTCTAAGCAGTTATTTTTCACCGAACAGAGATAGATACGCTTAGAATTCCGCTTTTTTGTCAAATTTATTACTCATTTCTGAGTTATGCTAATTAATACTTGAAAGAAGAGCCGAAGATGTATTGTTGTGTACGTTTAATGAATGGACATTTTCAACTGCAGTGCTGTGCGCACCTTTGCTTCCAAATAATTTATATAAAGAGCGTTTGTCATTAATATCTAATAAATGGAATATTCGCTACCTCACGTACGTAGTAAACAGCAATGAGAAATTTGTAAACAATAAATTCTATAGATACAGATGCAGGGTGTCCCAACCCAAACTGTTCGTCATGAATAACTTTGTAAATAATCAAATTAGAAAAAATAATATAGACAGTGTGTGGTGGTAGCTCAGTTGGTAGAGCGCTCGCTTTCTGAATAAAACGTCGATTCTGGCTTGGGTTCGAAACCTAAGCAGAACTATGCAGATTTATAAAAATCTTGTCTGCAACCCACCACACACAATTTCCCAATTCAGCTTGCAACCGTGGGATCTTAATGCTAAAGACCTTCTTTGGAATTTCTGTCGTTCGGATTCGACGTTAAACTGTAGGTCCCCCGTGTTTCTACCTTAGCGCTGAGGAAAAACACGTGGCAGAGAAGAGGCCGATGCCCAGCAGTGGGACGGAAAGGATGTTGATGATGATGATGATGAATATAGACAGGAAACAACAAATAGTTTGAAGGTTGACATCTTTTGCCATGTAAGTAATCTATCTTTCTTCATTCAGGGGTGTCAAGTGAGAATTCACTAGAAAGATTTTTGCAATTCTGTCCAATCGCTTTTGAAAAATACCATTTTTAAGTTTTGGTCGTGTATAGAAAATTCTAAATTAAGAAATTGATTAAGAATTTTTTGGATATTTTATTAAATGATTTAAGTGAGCACCACCAACTTCTATACAGTAGTACAATCGATTCTCAGTCAATTTCATACATTATTAAAAATTTCGGGCGTTAATAAACGATAATTCTGATTAATCTGGCTCTTAATTCTTTCAGAGAATCTCGTAGAGTAGCATAGATCTTAGTCTTTATGTGACGCCACAGAAAGAAATCTAGTGGCGTGCGATCTGGTGATTTGGCTGACCAATCCACAGAACCTTAACACATTAAGCGTCAGGCCAAATTTTACAATTTTCATCATAGGACTAGAACCAGATTCGAATCCTATACAAGTTATATGGCAATCCTTCTGTGATTTATCCTGAATTTGAAATTTGGACCTGTATTTCGGAAAAACTAGAACCGACACCAGTGCCCGCCATAACCCTATCATTGGTTATTATGATATTTTGCATCATAGGGCCAAAACAGGTACATTTAACACACACAACTGTTGATTGTTAGGGACCATGGCTGACACTAATAGCACACAAAAATTCAGCAGACATCAAAAATTCAGCAGACACACATGATTCATGCATCAACTTGCATTTGTATTATATCGTGCTATATCTTTGCTGGTAATTCTTACACCAGCAGAGATTTAACCAATTAATTGTTAGAGAAAAATGACCATTTGATAGATACTCTACCAAAAAACAAAAACGACGTGATACTGAAGGAACGTCGTAAAGGAGAAGTTATGTCTAGGAAAACTTCAAGGGGTATTACTATTTCAAAATGGAAAGAACAACGGTATGTTCTCATGATCCCTAGTAAACAAACAACCGAAACAGTTATGGTCACAAGCAAAGGAATAGAAATAACAAAACGTATAATAATAGTTGATTATAAAGGAACACATACATCAATCGATATTTCAGGTCAATTTTCAAGCTGTGATTCCTGTCTAAGAAAAACCACTAAGTGGGACAGGAAAGTAGGCATAAAATAATTCTTGCAACGGTCATAGTCAAAGCACATTTATATTATAATAGTGTCTGTCTGCCCTGCAGAACAAATAAAATGGATACTTAGCAGTAGGCCACAGAAGTCACACATAATAAAAACGTTTCGAGGTACGCAACCAAAAACCCGCGAATGGGAATGGATTTGACAGAGCCATGTCATACACATACTCGCTTTGCAATCCATACGTCAGTGTCTGCATATTTCCCATACGCATTCGAAATTTCAGAATGCCAGCTCTTATAAGGTACTTTCGTGATACTGTCAGGACTGCAAACAACTTTCTCAATTTAGTTTCAGTTTTATTGGAACTTAAAGTTTGGAGTTAAAGTGTAATGGAATAATTTTTTCTGAACGTCATTACTACTGCAAATAGCTGTCGAGGTTCGTTGGTGCAATTGCCCTTGCGTTATTTACTCTTTTATTGTAATTATTGGATTTCTTCGCTCTTTCGTTGTCTAGACAATTCCAGAGTAGTCCGCTTTTTGTCCATAATCAATAGCTCAGAAACTAGATTAACAGAGGAGGTAAAATTGATAACCCATCAATTCTAACAGAATCTGGAAAAATTGTTTCGGCAAGTGTAAGATCTCGTATAATATCGGCGAGATAGTTAAAAATATGCCGTGCGGATTCATACTCTACTATTCAAAATTACGGGAATAAAGGAAATAGGTCTTGTCTATTATATGACAGCTTCTTGCTTCTAGCAGAACGCGTAAATTTAAAAAACTTTTAGATATATATCTACAATCATTAACTATTTCGGTAATTTCACCATTTGTACATTATAATTACTTACAATAGAAGTACTTAAATTAGCCTGTGTCCCCCATTTTCTTTATCACGAAATCAAGGGAACTAAACCCCTTCGAGATTATACAGGGTGTTTCGAAATTCGCGCCCACGGACTGTGGGATGGTGTTATGCGACAAAAACTAAACAAAAAGTTCCTCTACCAGTTTTTGATCAGACCGGCAGTTTTCGAGTTATCGTTGTTCGAAAAATCTGAAAATGGTCGAAAACGGTCTTCAATTTCAATTTTAAATGTTTGATCAAGTGGTTAAAATTAATCCATGACAACTGTCAGAAAACAAAAGATAGTTCAAAACAATTTATTGTAAGAAGTTTGATGTTTACCTTTTCTTATCGTACAATTCAAATTGCGAAATAATGGCCGATAATTATTCAAATCGAGAATATTACGATATGCTGATGGCACGTGGGGCTTGTAATAATCGAGCAGGGCAAGCGGTGCGTTTATACGCGGTGCGACATCCTCTGCGGCGGCTACCAGATGCTAAAGTTTTTAGACGATTAGAGGACCGAATTCTGTTCAACGGGAATGTTGCGGTGCCGCCACGTGTAAATACTGGTCGTCAGCGTCTACATGATGATGTAGCTCTTGATTTGATGAGAAATGATTCCTCAAGAATCACTAGGTGCGTTGGCAGAGAATTAGGAATAAACCATATCCGCGTGTGGCGTGCCCTAAAACGTGACCAACAGCATCCGTATCACTATACCAGGGTGCAACACTTGCACGATAATGATGGTCCAGTTCGACGTAGATTTTGCGAATGGTACCTCGATCATCACGAACGTGACTTGAATTTC
>JABXWE010007524.1:0-50868 GCA_014611495.1 Limonius californicus
AAAAACACTTAACACAACAACAAATGCTTAATAAATTCCATAATAACTCAGCAAAACAACAATAAATTGGTTTAATATTGTCAAACTGAAAGATAGCAACTTGAAAATATGTAATAAATGCATGAAGTGAGTACACTGAAATGCTAAGGAAAACGGTACATTTTATCGACATGTAACAAGTACACCTTTTTAAGTAGAAATATCTTCTGTATCACAAACTTCACACACAAGAACAAAAATGCTTATAATAAAAAAATTATGATAAAAAACATACGAAACAAATCTGCCGGCAGCGCCCTCTACAATATGTAGTAATGCTTAAACATTGAGAATGTTCGGTGAAGTGGATGTGTACCAATTTTCAGCTTGATCCGCCATTTTATTTTTGAGATATAACCAATGTTACAAATATTTTTTCTTCTTTAGGGCGTCATAAATTCTTAATGATGAATCAGTTTTGTACTAAGGCATGCTTGGTTTAATTGATATCATTTGATCTCAGGAAGCTACAGTTAAGCTGTGTCCCTTTACTTTCCGGGGACACCTTATATAGTTTCTTATGAAAAAATTAAACAAAATAAGCAAAGAACTATGGGTAAACATAAATTTATTTAAAAAAATACATAGAATCTTGCATACATTTTATTAAAACATTATCAAAATTATAAACTGAATAAACGTTTTTAAATAATCAAAGCTAATTTAACATACATTCGGTACAAACTGAAAAAAATTCCTAAGAAAATCAACTTTTCAATCATGTGTTATTATTTTGTAATATTTTCCTTTGTTTTTTTGGGTTATACTCGGGTAAAATATGTTTATAATATTCCTGGTCTATCAGCGGCATCCATTTAATCATGTATTATAACGCATCTATTTTTTTATGCAAGGCTGTTGCCTTCGCTGGTTTCGCTGTATTCTGTAATTTCCGTAAAGTTCATATTTACAATGGTGAAATCTTAATGTAGAGAATTGAGGCACTGAATCTTTAGAGAATTAAATTGTCTCATAATTGAGAAAAGATGAAAGTGCTTGAAAAATCAGGAAATCTTTAAATTTCATTTAAATAATCTTGTACGGCTTTTTTTATTAATTGCAAAAGTATCAAAATAAGTGCACTGGGACTATTGTATCGTGTTTTGTCTAATACTCTGGCTATTACACTCTGTGTGGCAGCATCTTGTATAAAGGAGTGACCTGGTACGGAATACTTTAAAGTAATGGTTTGCAGTTTTTTTTTGTTTTTCTACAAAGATTTTGTAATGGCAAAGGACTCGCACCCGCGTCCATTGGATCGAAAGCCAAGTGCACTGACCACTAGACCACCGAGGACGGCATTGTCGCTTCATAGTGTACATCCGGATTTATACAAAACATAAAAAATACCAAAAATTTCTTACTTTCGTTCCATAATACTATTCCAATTACTAACTTATGATGCACCATCACTAGCCACAATTTCAATTTCAGAAAAGCCAATATTTATTTTTATTTTAGTTTAAATTCACTATAAAGATTGTTCAAAATGACCGCCGTTGGTGTTGAGACACGTTCCGGCTCTTCTTAAGAGAGATCTGGTTGACCTACATATTATATGATTGTTATTTCAAATTAGTTCTGTTGCCTCAAAAACGCGTCTGCTAAATCTTCAACAGTCTTCGATGGTGTTTGGTATACCATATCTTTCATATGGCTCCACAAATAATAATCTAAACAAGTTAAGCCCGAAGATCTTGGGGTGCTGTTCTCCTCGACCATTTACACGTCCTTCAAACCGTGGATTCAAAAATTGCCTTACACGTAACGCAAAGTGCACAGAGGCACCATCGTGCTGGTATCACATACCATGTCTGATCGCCAAAGGTACATCATCTAACAATCCTCCCAAATGATCTTCTAGAAAATTTAAGTACCTGTCGGTGGTTAAATGGACGAATGGATCAATGAACATGTTATCAATAATTCCACACCAGATATTCACAGAAAACCTGTGTTGATAATTTGACACTGATTTCATGAGGATTCTCCAAATCCCAAGAATTGCTGTTCTTTCTGTTCATTAATCCATTCCTTGTAAATGTAGCTTCATCCGTGGATAAAAGTCTATTTCGTATGTTTCGATTTTGAATGATCCAGCGGCAAAATTCCATACGACTAGCGAAATCTGTAGGTAAGACGGCTTGAATAGGCTGGATATAAAATTGATATAAATTACGTTTTAATGTGCTCCAAATTCGCATTCGTGGTACATTTAACTTGTGCAGATACACGACGAACAGAGGTACTGGGATTATTATCAATTTCTCGCAGTATCTTGTCCTCATTGTCTAGTACTAGCCGTATTGGACGTTCAGTTGACGGATTCTGGAAAGTTCCCTGTTCACATAGGTGATTGTATACTCGTTGGAAAACTCATCTGTCTGGTAATCGCCGATTTGGAAATCTCAACCCATATTCTTGGGCAGCTGCTATTGAATTTCCATCACAAATACCGTACATGTAATGGATATCGGCGTACTCTCGCGTTGTAAAAGTAAACATTATCAACACTTTTAATAAGTGCAAGCAGAGAAATCAACTTTAAGGTGCTTTACTGCACGGAACAAATCCAAGGAAGAAACGACAGTAGGCCACTTTTCGTGGCCGCTGATGAAAGCACCATCTGACTTTGGTGGCGGTACTAATGCGTAACGCGCGCTGTTTGAAATAACTTAAAATTTAATTTTAAAAAGATTATTTCACTAATAATTAAACCAGTTTTAAGTAAAATTCCTCAGAATTATTGAAATGATTATTTTGTATGGGCTTTTTGATACCGTAAAAATATACTTGTACAATAATTCATGAGGAAGTGTACTAAAAATTGGTTTAATATTGCTTCGTGGTGAAAGTGACCCTCTAATACCTACATTAATAACACAAATAATACAACCTGTATAATTTTATAAAAACATTATGCATTTATTTTTCTTTTCATTATACTTTGTTACTCTATTATTTCAAATTTTGCAATGTACATTTCATAAATCACCTGTGGTCATCACGTATGATAGGAACCTACCATATTACTGTTGGAGAAATTACAGTATTGTTACATTTCAATGCTTAGTTATTAACTTCACAAATATCATAAACATTTCGACATATTCGACATTCTACATATTTTAATGGTTAAATATAAAACAATAACAACTTATTTACTTAACTTTTAGGGCCATGTTGTTTAAGATAATTATCGGTTTCATCAATGCAGATACGTGGGACAACAGTGACCCACTTGCTATAGCTCCAGCACTATTCAGCATCTTCACAGCTACATTTTCTCCTTGATTTTCTGCTTCTGCATAACATGAAACAAATCATTATACAAGTGCCAAGATTAGCGATTAAATTACTTACCTAATAAGCTTTCCTCTCTCAATGCATAATATTCTCTTTCTACTAACGTTGGAATAGCACCCCTGCTTAATTTTTTACAGTCTGGTGTTTGGTATTGTCCTATTTCAAAGTGTTTGCCACAAACTTGATACATATACCTCAACTTTTCGTAGGGTATATTCCTTATGGTAGAATTATTTAAAAATTTCAACCATGCTGCCAATAGTTCGGGGTTTCTTGGAAACATCTGAAATGTTTCGTTAGGATGCAATTCACCAGTACTTCCACAACTCTGAACGGTACATCGTTTTTTGAGCCCCATTTTCCTGTAAAAATAAATATTCACTTTATATCTAACTACTTCATAGTATTGCCTCCTTACCTTTATTAAAGCAATTTGCAAAGTCGAGGGATAGATACGTCGACTACAAATTGCACACATTTATTGAAGAAATGCAAGTAGAAGGAACTGATTATAGAATTCACAGTCCGTAGGCACGGCAAATAACTCACAAAGCCCACCAAGAACGACCAAATAGCAATAATACAGATCATCCAAATTTATTGCGCAACGATTACAATTTATGAAACAATTTCGACACCAAACAAAATTTTGAAAGTGTGAGTTAAAACACACAGTCTCGCTATACTTCGGTGACGATCGGAACGGATCAGCAAATACCAGCGCCTCGAGCGCCTCTAGACTTGCTGGACGTTACTAAAATCAAGGACTGCTTTTTATAAGTATGAGTGACGAGGGCCTGCTTTACTGTTTGACATACAAGTAAATAATATCATTTCCATAGTGACGTAGACAGTTTATATCAAATACCACTTAATATCATTTATTGTTTCGGCTGCTTCAGTATGTAACTAAAACAGGCCATAACTTCTTTAATAGTCGATTGAGAGAAAACGACCACTCTTCAGTTTCGACTTCTTTTCACCTTTGCTACTCGTGGGTGACGTAGTAACCTCACGTCATGGGACAGATAAAAATAAATATTAGCTTTTCTGAAATCGTAATTATTTAATACATAATAATATAACACTCTGTATTTTGAAAACGGTTTATTTTAGGGCATAACTTTATTAGAATGTTTAAGTATATTTGGTCTAAAGATTACGCACACGAAGTAGTGACCTTACGTCGTGGGACGCCCTGTATACAAAATTTATTTTACTATATGTTTTGCTTTTTTGTGAACACATTTTAACTACACTACACACTTTTACTCTAATTTTGATAATCCAGAGTGTATTGATGAAATACACATCAGTTGGACACTCTTTATACCCAAGAAAATCTAAAAATATACTGGACATTACATTTAAGATATGTAAGAATTTTGAACATGGTTATTTAAAAGACGTGAAAGCTGCAAACAATTTTGACATCAGTATCATAGCAAAGCACTTTATTGTAATACTTTGTTCTTAGTCCAGGCAATGGGTATAAAAAAAGGGGTTCTGCTCGCAAAAGGTTAGAGAGAGATGAAATTTGGCAGGATGGTAGACTTGGGTCTCCTAATAACCCACCTGAGTTTGCGACCTCGGGGGGCTGCCGCTCGGGGGGTGGGGGGTGGGTAACCGTGCACCGCGGCGGTTTTTATAGAATAACGCCGTTTCAGTACGTTGTAGAGAAAACCGGGCGGAATAGAAAATTTAGATTATAAAATTCTACATATTTTTGGTGCTATTCTTTTTTTGTGTGCGACCAATGGTTTCTGAGAGACAGCGAGCGCGCCAAAGTTGGGGGATGATTTGAAAATTTCATGAATGGCCAACTTTCATCGCGAAAAAGTAACAGATGGGCTCTTGTAATTATGTCGAAACATTTTTTCACATAATCTACAATGTTTTACGAGAAATTTGACGTTTTTTTGTTTTCATTTAGTGCAGCCTAGCGGCAGAAGTGATTTTTTGAAGCGCGGCGTCGCAAGGCGTCAAATGATGGTCTGCGCATAATATGTCTCGTCACAGTGAATGTATGATATTTTTTATTGAATTAAGCTAATATGTGCATTTATTTACGTTAAAAAGTGTCTATCTACTCTTATCCGAACTCGTTTCTACACCACCTGAGAGGTAGGGTTCACGGTGCGTTTTTTTTAATGTGGTGTCCCCAGGAGGCCTAATCCACAGCAAATCAAAATGCTTTATTTTTTTGTCGTTTCGGTTTTGGTAGCTGAGAAGAAGTAGTTTGATTATCGCTATCGGAATCGCATGTCGGATCACCGAGAATAGTGTTAATTGATAGTACATTGTCGGCGTCATCTTCCATATTACAATCATCATCGTCCAGAATCTCGGCGGTGTTTTCACACAAATCCCCGTTGCAGTACCTGCAGAGAACCGAGCACTTCAAGCCAGTCTTACGGCATCCACATGCAGCACCACACCCTTTCTGGCATTTGCAAGAGATGCTTTTAAGAAGCGCATCCGGAGCTGGTGCCTTTGTAGTGCGTATAAGATCTAGTCCCGTGGTAGTCCTTTGCCAACCGTATTCTTGGGGATTCTTCTCTACTCCACACCAACTCTGCACCTGATGGTACGTTCGCAGGATATGTTGCTTTGCAGCGTCCCTTGTAGGTGGAAGAGATGCCAGATTGAAGGTATTTTTGCATACTGCTCTCACAAAGTGCTGAAACCTCGAGGAATCCAGAGTGTCTTGATCCTTGCCTCCTCCATAAAGAGCTAACAAAAACGTCTCGCCAGCATCAACAATCGCTCTGCTGTCTGCATTTGGATCTTGGAAAATTTGAATCGTGTCAGCCAAGCTGTCGGATTGTTCAACAACCTTAAGAGACTTGACTTTCCCCTGATTGAACAGTGCTGACGTTGTGTCACAACCACTGATTGCGTGCAAAAACAAAATGTTTTTCGCCACCGATGGACCATACACTATTCCATGACTAGAATAGATTGTTTCCTCGATATTCCCTCTGGCAGGTTTCAGCAAATAAACATTTTGATGATCGCTTGCCATAGCAGTCAACAAAACGAGTAAATCGACGTCTTCTCCAACAACGAACACAGAGTCAACCATAGGGGATATATCGATGGCTGTTTGCACGATTAGAACATCCGCATCTTCTGAGGCCTGCTTAACAGTATAATTGTTTTCTTCAAATTTTTTGCTGAGAATGGAGATCAATCGCATTTTGTTCGAATCTGACGAAAGAAATCGCTCTTGCGTTACAGTCGGATTCATATGTTCGTCGAAAACTACTTCAGTTACGCAATGTTGTTTGGCGCGTCGATGTCGTTCTGCACATTTGGTACTCTTATCACCAGCATTATCGGGATAACCATCGAACACTATAATTGTCTTCGGACCATAATGCCTTTCCACATAGTGTATATAATTCATACAAATTGTATGAAACGAATCATGACGGTTCCACACAACACGATGCAGCAAGAAACCACCGTCGAGTACATGCACGCTCGTGTCTGATGGCTGTTCATTGTTTGTTATCGGTTTGAAAGCTTTATATAACGTCGATTTGGTGCCTTTGCGCATACCATCTTCATTAAATAACGATAGAGGAAATGGGGCCAGTTCAAATTGGAAATAATCCCGTAATTCTTCATCGCTTTTTTTTGCTATGCATATCCGTTGGAACACCATTCTCGGTGATCCGACATGCGATTCCGATAGCGATAATCAAACTACTTCTTCTCAGCTACCAAAACCGGAACGATAAAAAAATAAAGCATTTTGATTTGCTGTGGATTAGGCCTCCTGGGGACACCACATTAAAAAAAACGCACCGTGAACCCTACCTCTCAGAGTAGATAGACACTTTTTAACGTAAATAAATGCATATATCAGCTTAATTCAATAAAAAATATCATACATTCACTGTGACGAGATATATTATGCGCAGACCATCATTTGACGCCTTGCGACGCCGCGCTTCAAAAAATTACTTCTGCCGCTAGGCTGCACTAAATGAAAACAAAAAAACGTCAAATTTCTCGTAAAACATTGTAGATTATGTGAAAAAATGTTTCGACATAATTACAAGAGCCCATCTGTTACTTTTTTGCGATGAAAGTTGGTCATTCATGAAATTTTCTAAATCATCCCCCAACTTTGGCGCGCTGTATCTCAGTAACCATTGGTCGCACACAAAAAAAGAATAGCACCAAAAATATGCATAATTTTATAATTTAAATTTTTTATTACGCCTGTTTTTCTCTACAACGTACTGAAACGGCGTTATTCTATAAAAACCGCCGCGGTGCACGGTTACCCACCCCCCACCCCCCGAGCGGCAGCCCCCCGAGGTCGCAAATTCAGGTGGGTTATTACGAGACCCAAGTCTACCATCCTGCCAAATTTCATCTCTCTCTAACCTTTTGCGAGCAAAAACTACCCATTGCCTGGACTAAATTGGATTGTTTCAACGACTTCTTGTATTGCTGACCTTTTCGGACGTCTACTCTAAGAGTGATTTTTAAGCAGTTACAATCACATTTAAATTCAGTGTGTTGGGCGTTTAACGCAAAAGGACAGTCTTTACTTCAACCAGGCGCTTGCTACAATTATTTTTCTTTAGAACACAACACATTTATTTCTCAGTGCATAATGTAATATCTTCAGCGATTATGATCTTCCTATAAGTATATGAAAGATTTTCGTACTTAGTAAAAGAGAGTATTTGAACTGCTTAACCAAGCTGGACGGATTCTTTTCAAGTCCTTTCCTTCAAAATGTTCAATAGATCTGGACAGCTTAAGAGTTTTTGTTTCTGTTCCAACAAAAACAATAATACATTTAAAAATTCGTAATAAGTATACCGTATGGATTCTCTTTACAATAAGTGTTCGGAAAATAGCACATGAAGAATAACAATTGGTACGATTTTAAGAATGGTAGAGACACAAAAATTAAATTAGAAGCCAGTTCTGAAACATTCAGCCAAAACTGGATTGTATCCGCGCTAAATTGTTTTAAATTTTATTTTTGTTCGTATTGGTTTATAAATTTTTATTTATTATAGATTGAATGTATATTTTAATATATAAAAAAATAGTATAGTAGTTACATGTGAGAGAAATACTTTGAAATGTTCTTCTTAATACAATTATTTATTTAGATCGAATATTGTTACTTGTTATGTATGAAGCAAATTCCAATCTAATGATAGCTAGACACCTTGCTACAGCCTGAACGGCTATATTTATTGAATATCTTGAAAGATTGTCGGTCCAGCTGACTTTTACCGGATGCGAAAGTATTTACGAAATTTATAGGATGATCGGAATCTCTGCGGATGTCAAGTTACCTATTTAGAGGTTAATATTATGTATTCTAGAGTAAACATAATTGTAACAGCTGAACTATACAGTTAGTCGTCGATTTACGCCGGGGTTGTATCCATGGGAACATGAATAGGTGTAAATTGAATCGACACAAGGAAGGAATGTCGAATAACATTTTCCACACTGGTAAATTTAAAGCTAAGAAGTAAACTTTGCCAACTATAAAGAAGTGTTTTATTGTTCATCTGCATAAATATAGTAGTTACAAATAAATAAATAAATAAATAAATCAATTTAATTTGTACCTTACCTTCTTTTGTTGGAACTTACAAATCGATTCAAACCTACCACTGACGTTTTTAGATGGTACAGAAGTTTTAGTTGGTTGCATTTCCTCTTCCAGGCATAGGTCTGTTTATTATATTAAATTAAAAGCTTTAAGAATTATGTAAAACTATCAACTGCAGTATTTAATTATTATTTAATATTTAATATTATCTATAGTAGTAGTAGAAGTAAGTAAAAACAAAAAATTGAATAAGTTCGCATCTTTATAACAGCGTACAAAGACTGAAACTTATGATGACGGTCTTGTAGTTAGTAATCGGCGTAATTTGAGGGGCACAAATCGAAGGCTAGCTTCACCATGATAAACTGTTAAATAATAATTGTAGTACATTTTCTAAACTGCATTAATAAATAAAGACACACATTTTGCTCTTCATAGTCAACCTTAATCTAAAATTTTGTTGATTATACTGAATTTCCACTACGAACTGTATGGAAGTAACTACTTGGCAGAATAACTCATATTTTACAGCTGTTCATATGATAGATGAAGCAGTTCCTTTCCGTAACTTATGCTATCTGTACACCACTCTGGTACTTTAATTAGCCTTCTTTTCATAATAAAAATTTAAGGGTGGATTCCCTAAAATTATTTAACTTAAACCACTAAGTGTATGGTTTAAATAGTTACGCCAATTTGGTATTCGCTAAGGCAGTCCTTGACTACTCTTCATAATAGCAAATGTCATATTTTACGAAAATAGTAATGACTCATCTCAATAGCGCCACCTAGTGGTCATTTGTAAAAACTTAAAAGGCTGCCCTCGTACATGAGCTACGAAAGAAGTTGATCTAATATATGAAAAGGGTATCACGCTTCTTAGTTCAAATTCTCAAATTATCAGCTAAACTAGACGAAGTATTACACATACATTTTTAACGTTAATTTAATGCAAATTATTCAAGTTTCATTCGATGAGTATGGAAAATTCGTCTTCCATGAAAGTAGGTTGAATAAATTTAATTTATCAGAAAGAACTAGAAAATAAAACGCGCCATTATGACCTAAAGCAAAACCGATGTAAGGTTAGAATATTAAGTGGAATAACATTATGAAATGCCTGGAAGTAGAAATCAGAAATATTATAATAGGTTAGGAATTTGCAACCTTACCTTTAGATAGGAACAGTCGCTTCCGTTTAATAGGTAGCTTGTAAATTTTAATATTTATGAATTCCTTTAATACAGATTGGTATTATAATTAATTTACAAGAGAATATAAGTACAAAGAAAAAAAGGAAACCAAGAACAGTGAATACTAAATTTCACAGAAAGCGGAGACGTTGTAATTAGCACTTGACAGTGGCAGCTGGCGGCAGTTTGATAAACTATTATAAACTTTGGGGTGAATATCATGGACTAATTTATTTTCGTTTTGCGGTGATTGCACCGTATTTAAACCGCATATGGATGTTAATATGCCAAATTATTTGCTTAAAAATGCAACTAATATAATAATTACTTTGATGTATAAGGTTTACTCGGAAAACAAGGGCCATTTAAATATTCCCTCTGAATAGCTGGTATAGTCAGTTTGGTATATTGCGGGAGTGTTTTAGTGGTTGATGAGCTAAGCCTACGTAACCGTAGGCCTGTTATTGTAATTAGTTGTATAATAAAGCTAGAATGAACGTGCTGTGATTCGTTTTCTCTATGCAAAAATCAAAACACTGCCACAATTTACTGTCAGATATGAGAGGTTTATGGTACAGGAATCATGACTTATGAGTGAAGGAAAGGTCAGGCACTAGTGCAGAAACGTGCACCATGAGGAACGAAGTGGGAAAGCTTCTGTTGCCATCGACGATCTTGTGGAAAAGTAAACAAAAAAATTCAGATCAGCATTTCACAATTTCAGAAATGGCTGCAAAGTGTCATCATGGTATGGGTGGTGCAACCTTAAGAAAGTTGAAAAAGGCAATTCAGAAGAAAAGGCCACAATTGCTAACCTCTGAAGTCATACCTTTACAGGTTAGCGCCCGACCGCACGTGGCTGTTCGCACTGTTCAATTCAATGATCAATTCAATTAGGAAATTTTTAACCATCCCCCTTACAGTCCCGACTTAGCGCCGTGTGACTATCACATTTTTCTCCATCTTAAGATTTTTTGAATCCGCGACCGCTTCCTCGTCGACGACGGCCTCGCAGCAACATTAAAAAAAGTATCTTTATGAATGCAGATGCATAAGATTTAGGCATAATATATTTTTTCCAATTTTATGTTTTTGATTTATGGCTGATCGGCCATTAATTTCCGAATAAGAGTCATGAGTAACGAAATTTGTAAGTGAACGTAATCGCTTTAACTGGAGTTCGTGAGCGCATTTACTTTGGCTGTTAATCAGCTAACTTAACCTTAATATTTTATTACGGCATAATTTCACTATTGATGCTTGAAAAGTATGCAATTTTGATAGATTTCAAGTGCGACTATTTCTAGAATACTTAATAAGTATTCTTTTAACGCAGTATATAATACATATACTGCCCACAGTTTTCTTGAATAAAGGTGAAATTGCTTGGAAAATGTATAGAACGGTGGTCTAATTATACAAGGAGTTAATGAATACGCGTTACAAATTTATAAAGTATGTAGAGGATTCAAAATGGACTAACTTGTAATAACAAACTCATATCCGGAAATGCACCATTTTCGAGCTACAAGTAATGGTATTTATCTACCTGAATGCTGTTTAATTGGACCGTACCGTTTTGCCACATTGTCTCACCGACCCCATTTACTAAACCTTCTTGGAAGAAATATTGGCAGAAAATAAGAAAATATTGGAAGAAGTACCATTACGGATTCATCAATAGATGTGGCTGCAACATGAAGGTGCGCCAGCACACTTTTTGCTTGCTGTCCGAAACTGCATCAACTAAGAATTCGCGGACGGTGATGGATTGGTGGAGGAGGATCAGTAGCGTGGACGCCACGCTACCCGGACCTAACACTCACTAGTTTTTTTTAATAGGATCATACGAAGATTTTGGTTTACGAGACGCCTGTCGAGTCTGAAGAACATCTGCCAAGCACGTATTCTGGCAGCAGCTAGGACGCTGGTACCGTTGAAAAAGTATAACAAAATATGTTTTGGAGGTGCAATGCTTGCAATGCAATAAATAAAATTAGGATGAGCATTACTTGTAGTGTTTGACTATTATGAGCATTACGCGTAAGTAGAGTCGTAGCTCGATAACGGTACGTTTCCGGATATGAGTTTCTTATTAAACGTTGTAAGCGACCGTGGACTAGGTTAGCGCGTTAGACTTCTACGCTGAAGGTCCTGGGTTCAATTCCTAGTTCCGGAACGTCGGATTTTTAACGGTCGTTCTCCCTCGCAAGGCAATGGCAAATCAGCGAGGTATTCTGCCTAGTAAATCTTTTCTGAAGTTGAAGTGTTTTCATTTCCCGTGGTTTGGAGCCCACATTCAGCTCTAGGTCATCTATGTCTGTGACACTGTAAATGCTCAACACAGGCATACGAGAGAAGATCGGTACGCTTCGTAAGAGATAAAGCACTCGAGAAGAGAGAGAGAGAGATTAAAAGTTGGTCTATTTTGAATTCTCTATACATTTGTAATACGTATTTATTAACACCCTGTATATTAAACTTGTAGGATATAAACGACACGAATTATCGAAACACATAATCACGTTCAAAACACTGTCTTATGCTTTCACAAAACGTATAACAAAATTACACTAAAATTGTACCATTAGGCACACCCTGTATTTGTTTTTAGTAGAATAATGGAAACCTGAATAAGTCAACAACTTACAAAATATGCATTTCCTGAAACTGATCACTTTTTTGTGTACCTGTCATATAACGTTTCTTCTTGACAGTTTTAATAAAAATATTAAATAACATTCATTACCTAAGCTGGAACGTCAAATTATATTTAGCAAGTAATAACTTTTCTCGTAGTACATGTACATAAACGTAGTAGTCTGTTGCTGTAATAAATAAGAACGGGAGACAGGAATAAAGAGGACAGACCGATAACAGGAATAAACTAAGACGAAAACTTCACTAATTAAATTATTAACCGGAAAATTCACGAAGCATTTCATCTAAACTTGTGTAAACTGAAGTAATAATTCTTACTTTTTGTATTTTTAAACGTATTTTGTACAAACCTTCCATCTTCTAGATCCGAATAGATACTTTAAACTTGGAAAATACAGTTTTATATATACAGAAAATTGGATACTAGAAAAACAGTCAAGCAGCAACTTTCATTAAAAAATGAGGATGCAAGGGCCATAAGGAATCCACAGAAAAACTTGAGAATAAAATCGAAAATTTAACATTCGACTTATCTGCGATTCAAATAAAGGTTAAGATAGTTACCAAATTAATTTATGACTTTCTGGTAATCGGATTAATTAGTTTTTGATTTTCGTTAGTCCGTTTTGAAAGAGGTTTCAATTTCTAGAAGGGCAAGTAACAACTTTCATGCGAATGAAATTGTAGTAATATTTTCTAGTAACTAACTTGATACAATCAAACACTGCTAAGCCCGCGGTATCAAAGCACTACTTAGTGTTTCGTGCGAAACAAATATACCCTGAGAAGTTCGTACACAGGGTGGCTAATTTTTCGATGTTCACCATTAGCATCTCGGAAACGGTAAGAGATGCGAGGGAGAGACAAGTTGCGTTTTTTATGACGATTGAGAATCTGAAAAGAAATCCTGGAGATTTTGCTCTATTCGTGATCCATTGAGGCTATTTCAATCAAACTTAGTAATTTTATATTTCTGGTCACTGCGAGTTGAATGACATTGAAAGACATTTTTTAGACCTTTTAGATTTCAAGCTGCGATAGTTAACTTTTTTTTTCTTATGGTCGCCATATTGGATTATCACACCATTAGATAGCCAAAATATTTGCTTTTCACATTGGTAACCAACATAATCTTCTTCTTCCAAAAACATGTTGAAATTTGAAAATTTGTGTATATAATTTATAAAATCCCGTAGGCTTTGAAAAACAAATGAAACAATAATTGAACTGACCGATTGTACCGCTAATTGTCATTTGAACTTCTAAATACTGAACGAATTTTATTAGTCTAACGATAACAAGATGACAATTCAAAAATACTATGATTATTTAGATTATTTGTTAATTAACAAAACTTCTATTTTTCTTCCCGTTGGTGGGGAAACAGTATACAAACAACAATAAAAATAAAGCGACTCAGACAAAATCAGCCAATCAAATTCATATAAATTACAATACATTTCTTATCAATTATCTAATATCAAAACACCGCTGTGTTGTACATTACAATATGAACATTTTGATACCTCACTTGGTATATGTTTGAAAATGCATTTAGAATTCACAAATATTTTTACCATAATTTTTAAATAAATTCTTATAATTAAATTACCTGTTTATCAAAATCAACTAATAACTTCTTAACATATTCTAGCAAATCACTATAAACATACTTTTCCGAATAGAAAAGCACAAAGCTCACAAAATTATAAATTAGTATGTAACTGTCAAACTAATTACAATTTTACTTATATTTTACTAATTATAGCCCAAGAATGCACAAATAAAATAAATGCCTCCACACCTTTAACAAAATGACTGCAAAGAAACCTAGAAGTAATAATTCAAGGTTACACAGCATTACGATGTCAACCCAACATCGGAAACTACAAGATCAACCCGTATTCAATCCAAATGTGGTTAAACAATTCATTTTTGCAAAGTGAAGCATAATACAGCTTTACTCAAATTAGTAATAAGTTAGGTTATCTTCATAAGAGCTCGTAATACAGCAATATATATATATATATATATATATATAAACTTGAACAATTGTAAGGACCAGCTCCGTCTTGCTGGTACCTCTTATGGGTTACTAATGGTAATTCGTCTAGCATGTCTTCTATTTTTTTTTAAATTATGAGGTGTTATATCGCAACTAGTCTAGAAGACTAACTAGCAATATCGATCTAACAAAATTAACTACATGGTTATGTTAAGAATTCACTAGTGTCCTCTCTATCATGTCTCTTTACGCTCACTCAAATGGTTTGGTCCTCTTGAGCCTTCTCACTAGACTGTATTGTTGAGGATTTGGATTACCTCGACGAAGCCTGGTCTCATACTTCCTTTTTGCCTCCGTCACAGTTTTTATCCCTAGATCCCTGTTGATATCAGGGTGCATCCACGATATTCCTCAATATTGTGTTTTGGAAATTTTGAATTAGGTTAATGTTAGTTTTGTTGGCGCAGCTCCAAAGTAAACAACCATATTTCTATACTGGTTTTAAAATTTGATTGTACAGAAGTAACTTGTTATGTATTGAAAGTTGTGAGTTTCTTCCCAGTAACCAATACATTTTCTTATATTTTATATTTAGTTCTGATCCTTTCTTCTTTATATGCTCTTTCCATTGTAGTTTGGCATCCAAGTTCATTCCAAGATGCTTAGCTGTATTAGCATATGATATGATGCTGTCGTTGAGTGTCACTGGCACATAATCATCGTTCTTGTTGATGAAGTTTATATGCACTGACTTGCTTCCGTTTAGTTTTATTCGCCATAGTTTTGTCCATCTGTCCACCTGGTTTGTGGCTTATTGTAATGTTTCTTCCGTTTCTCCAGTTCCTCCGCCTACCGCTAGTATTGCAGTGTTGTCTGCAAACGTGCCTATTGTTATCTCATTGGCTGACGGGATTTCGTTGGTGTACAATATAATATATAGTATTTGCCCCAGTACGCTGTCTTGTGGTACCTCTGCCTTAATTTTGTATACTTCCGAGTATTCTTCTTCTTGCTTGATCCTGAAGAGTCTGTTTTCGATGTAAGACTTCAGAAGTTCAGCAAATTGTTGAGGCAGATTTTTTTCTAGTTTATCACTTAGTCTTGAGGCTGAACTTTATCAAAAGCCTGGGCAACATCTAAGAAGATTGCTGCGCAGACTTTTTTCTCTTCAAGTCTTTTCTTTTTCTTTCAATTGTGAATTTTGTTGCAGTTTTTCACGAAACCAGTAACAAAAGTCCAATATTTTATTACCATCACCAGGATGAAAAACTTGTAAAGGTGTGAATTTATAATAATGTTACTTATGTTTTTTTAAGATCTTCCTTACATATGAATTATGAATACCACATTCTTGAAAAATTTGTCGGATGGAGTTTTCTGGATCAATCGCTAATTGAGCCAGCACATTTACTTCATTGGCAATAATTCCTTTTCTATACGGCCCTCGCGGTCTTCTAATCCTGCCACAAGCAGCCAAGTTTCTTGAAATCCTTGCAAACATTGTTCGGTGGGGTAGCTGTCTCTCTGGGTACAAATTTGCATAATTTGAAGATTAAAGAACGTATCAAAACATCCAGGATTTCTCTTCAGATTCCCAATCGCCCTAAAAAAGCGCAACATTTCCGAGATGCCAATGGCGAGCGTCGAAGAATTCACCGCCCGTTGTATCTTTACTTTTTCTAAAAACGAATGCTTTATGTCAAGAAAAGTACCGCAAAGTATAAAATGAGTATGCAACTGACACAGTTACAAGTAAACAACAAGATTAAGTAGAAGTGCATAACCTTGTCCGTGTCAGACAACTAAATTAATTGTAAATAAATTTGAGAATAGGGGAAGTGTTAAAAGGACAACTTTTAAGTGATACGAAATAATTTTTAAATACGGAAGATATAGTGAAGCATTTTTCGTTCATTGTGCAAGCATTTGCCAAGTTTAGAACGTTTTGTAGTGATTACTCATTTTCAAAACTACCAAACACTTACAATAAGGTACTGTTACAATTTTTTCGACTTTCTTAATATAAAAAACCGTTAAGACAATGCCACACAATAACGTCAATGGTAGGAGTAAATCATATAAAATAGTATTATACAACAAACGAGAAATAGGTAATTTAGAGGGGACCACTGTAAACTGAAATGTTTTTTTTTGCTTAACTATTAACTTTCCGAGCAAACATTTTGGCAAACTTTTCATGATCGTTCTATACCGTAGGTAATTAGATTCTCCAGGGTTTTGTTTTCCCACTAGAATTCTCTAAAGTTCAGCTTCCTTTAAGGTTTATTCTGTTACTGTTACTCAAAGATTTCGGTTTTTAGCTAACATTTGTATCAACAAGGGATTTATAATTTCCGAAACAAAATTAAAAGTTTTGATTCTTTTTCACATAAAAAATGGTTAAGTAGATTGAACGCTGACATTTTTGCAATAGTTTTATTTGAAAAACAAAATAAAATCGTTATAAATTGTAATATTCAAACCGTTACTCTTTCAATAATTGTGTATATTTAAGAAAGGACGAGATATTTATATTTCCTGTCTCTTGTAGAACGCAAAACAAGTCATTATGTATACAGGGTGAGCCAGCTAAGCTGTCCCTTCTTAAAAGTAATTTATGCTACCGGACATACATATAGCATGGAAACCAAAATTACCTTTTCTTTAATTTAGATACGAGTAAATTGATCAATCTTCTCTACTTGTGACAATATTTTTGAAATAACGAGAGAAGAGATTTGTTGCTTATTTTTTGGTGAATGCCGCAGAAATGCGGCTGCAGTCCACAAAATATATAGCAGGCGTTATCCAACTAGAAAAAACCGCCTGAAAAACGATTTACACACCTTGAAACACTTTTAAGAAACAAAGGTAACTTTATATTTTAATAATAATAATAGACTCAATCTTTTATTAAAGGTAACTAAAGGAATTCGCACTGGATAAGTGTTACAAGAGGTTTGTCTGTAAATGTGTGGCTTAGTAGGTAACTATATTATTAGAGCACACTAATTTCATAAAATTATACTGGACGGCGTTAGCTGGATTGCCTACAGAACATTTTACTTGGGTTGTTGGAAAATGTAAAACTCAAGGTACGGCAAAACCTTTGGTACCAACTTGATGGCTGCTCTGCTCACTACAATTGGATTGTTACGAATTACTTAAATAATGTAGTTAGGAGAAATTAGATTGGAAGAGGAGCTGTGCATTTATGGACACCAAGATGTTGCGATATCACTGCTATAGATTTCTTTGGAACAATTAAAGCAATGGTATATCAAACTCCGGTAGCAAACAAGCAGGATCCAAATAATCTAGTCGTATACATCAATTACACATCACACGCTTGCTCGAGTCCGGAGATCGCTCTTCAAACGATTTAGAAAATGTATGGAAGTCGATGCAATTTTGAATATTTACTGGAATAAAACTTTTCAACGCCATTCAAAATTTAAGTACAATGTGCCAAGCACGAATGGTAAAGAATAATAAGAACACAAATCGTAGGTGAACACATGTACACGCATTAGTTTTTGCAGACGATGAGCAGGATGTGAGGTATATGGGTGGGAAACTTGTAGAAGAAAATAATAAATGAAGCCTATCATTCAACAATCAAAAGAGGCAATCGGTGGTCAAGGAACAATCATACAAACTGAACATGGGGTTATCCAAAATGTCAACGAGTACAAATATTTGGGAGTGCCGTTGACAAGCAAAGGAAGAGACCATAAAGGAATATTAAATACAATAGGACAATGACCAAAAGTAATTAAGATGCTACATTCCATCCTATGGAATAAACAAATAACAACAAAACAAAAAACATGGGTAGTAAATAAACAGTTAAAACAACGAATTCAGACACAGAGATGGACTACCTTCGAAGAAGCTGTTGTGTTAGTCGATTACAACACAACGGGGAGATTAGACAAAGGATGGGTGTGGAAGATACATTACTGGAACAAATAGAAAATGACCGGGTAACATGGTATAGCCACCTAAGAAGAATGATAAGGAAGATTACGACTGAGGGTTTGGAAATGAACACCGGTAGAACAAAGAGAGAAAGGTAGTCCTAGAAATAAAAGTAATAATAAGGCAAACAACGCTATGGAAGAAAGAACTCTGCAGGAAGAACATTGGCAAGATAGACAGAGATAAAAAAGTTAAAAAGTAATGTAAAAGCCGTTTTTTTCAAAAACGTTAATCCTAGAGAATTCGGGCACAATTCTGTATTACAGAAGCCTTCATGAAAAATCGAATGGTGCCATTGGCATTCCTTGGTAACACTAGACTTCTGAAGAGTTTGTTGCGGAATGTCGAGAGCTTTAGAATTTCAAATATCATCGGGGATCGAAAGTGGTATCCTTGAAAAGATCTGCAAAAAATAAGCATATGCTGACTTTACCGGAGAATGCCAATACCACCATTCCATCCTCCATTAAGGCTTTTGTAATAAAAAATTTTACCCTAAGCCTCTACGAAAAAAAAGCGACTAATACGGTTGATCTACCTCACGCTGTATACAAGGTTGCTTATTAGTGCGTCAAAGTCCAATATGAGCAATATTAAAATAATATAGAAATTTTTTTTAATTATTGTGATACCAAAATGCGCACATTATAAAAATATTAGCCAAAAGAGGTACTAAAACGACACAATCGCCAAAAACTAATTTTGATATACATGGTGTTTTTTACACCCGCTCAAATTTTATTTATTTCAAAGAGCATTTTCCCAATTTCTTCAAATTGAACACTCTGTATATTATTAAATTTTTGAAATGGCACGTAAATTCTCCAAAATTTTTATGAATATTGTCCTATATCTAATATCGCTATTTTCGAATATATTTTCACTTTTTCATTACAAACCCCTGAATTATTATTAATATTTTTGTTTTTTTTTAATATAGTAGCCATGATTTTGATATAAAGTGAGTAAGGATTGGAAGTCGAAAGAGCCACTCTTAAATTTTTCCAAAACCTATGGTTCGCTGACGAGTCGATCTTCACCTAAAGTAGCCCAAACCAACATAATACTCGTCATTAAGCAATTGAAAACCCAAAAATTGTAAGTTGATGAACTATGACAATCGACTGTAAATGTTTGGGGAGGTATTGTACGCGTGGGATTTAGTGCGTGGGCCTCATGTTTTTAATGAACAATCTAATGGTGCACATTATTTGTATTTCTCGAAAAATAATTTTCCTCAACTCCTGTAAAATGACTCTCCAAATCTAATGGGAATATTGTGGCTCCAGCACGACGGTGATCCAGCACATTTTTCACTATGACTTGACAGTTTTTGAATCAAGAATTCGGGAGCAGGTGTATAGCTCACGGCGATCCCATCAATTGGTCTAGATCGTCAGACTTGACGAAAATGTATTTTTTCGTATGGAGACCTATAAAACATACTGTATAATAGATCCCTGCAACTACTACTAAAGATATGAGGCAACGTATAATAGCTGCTTTTGGTAGAAAGCAATTTTCGTTGAATCGTTGCAAGCAGTAAATAATGTAGTTTTTGAAAAGACTGAACAAAATAATTTTCTATCTGTGTCATTCATAATAAATAATAAACAAATAAACGGCTCTACACAGTCTTTCTTCGAATCCATAGATAAAGCTATCCTAAGACAGGATTTCAATCCTTCGACTGCCAAATGTATTAAATCCATGTTGGTAAGTCGGAAAATCATTGCTAAGTTAGGAGAAGAGGCAGTCACCATACCGGCCGCTAGGGGTTGTCGCCAAGTGGGATTTCACCGCCTCTGCTGTGGTATATGGTGGTGGATGATCTCCGTAACGCGTTCACACAGCAGGGCTTCGAGATACAAAGGTACGGAAATGACCTAGTAATAGTAGTAGTACAACTGGTGTCTAATACAAAGCCTCAGCGTCAACCCAAAGAAAGCGGTCATCGGTCTCTTTACTAGACGGAGGAAGCTAAATTTGAAAGCGCTAACGATGGTTCAGCAATGAAGTCAAATACCTGGGAGTCACACTAGACCAAAAGTTAACGTGGAACTCACACTTATCTAAACTACAGAAGAGAGCAGTGGTAGTAACCCAAACATGCCGCAGGCTTCTAGATAGAAACTGGGGTCTCAAATCGCAAATGAGCCATTGGTCATCTGTGGCTATTATAAGACCCATGATCACCTATGCATTGCTAGTGTGGTGGCCAAAAGCTAAACAAGTTACTACTCTGTTACTGCTAGAGAATACACAACGTCACATCTGTCTGAGTACAACAGGTGCGATGAGCTTCTGCCCAATTGCGGCTATGGAGGCCGTGTTAGGATTAATGCCCACCACATACAGGAATTTGAATTTGAAAAGTGGGAAAGGCGACTTTATTTATCCTGTATGAATTTCCGTCGTTATGGAAACAAATAGTAGGTAGTAAATTGAGTTGCCTACATTTAGGCGCTTCTTAAATAATCTTCGAGCAGCTCGATCGCTGAAAGGAAACACTTGTGACCATACATTTATTAACAACAAATGTTTGTTTTCATATATACTTTAAGCTCTAGAAATTTGTTCCTGCAATTTATTAACGCCCTGTATAACCTAACGTGGGAAGATTGGAGAAAATGTTTTGAATACTGGTTTTAACGGATGCAAAAATACATTGACTGTGGAGGGTCCCATACTTTGAAAAATTATAAATAAATTTGTTTCGTCAATATATTGTGTATTCCATTACGAGGTTCAGCAGAAAGAGAACAGCCCTCGTATGTGTTCCTTGTATCTTGATGATAATCATTAGTCTTACACAATTTTCTTTCATTTGTTGTATAAATTGTAAGCTATTAGAATCCTTTTTTATTTTTCTTATGTTCACAAAAGTCAGGTAGTAATAAAACATCAAACAAAAGTTAACTTTTGTACCTGCATCCCTATTCAACGCGCTAGATTACTTCGTTGTAAAATTTAGGTTCTAAGTTGTCAGAAATGTAAACGTGTTTAGCAGGTTATCCCTCGCAACCCTTGTTTTCGCTAGTGAATTATTTAAAGGAAATTGGCTGCTACATGAGGATCTCGAGGCGAGAAGCTCTCGAACCTGTCAAGTGTCAGCTCTAGAGTGTCAAGTTTGCCACGTCAAGAAAGCTCTTGCAAGCTTCCATTACGGCTGTCGCACTTTTCAGGAAGACTTCGAGGGGATATTTCGTTAAGAGATAAATTTGATGTCGCAATACAAGCAAATGGAATCTTTGGTTCTCAGAAGTTTTACGGAAATGCTTTGCGTTATTCAAAAAAAATATATTTGGTATATGCAAGTTTGAACGTCTTTGTTAATTCGGTTTGGAATTTCAATTTTCTATAGGGTTTCAACATATATTACGAAAATCGTATACAAATGTAAGATTTATTACTCGAGTTTAGATATACCAAAGATTCCCAGGTTTGCTTGTTTGTTCAGGATTTTTTAATTTGTAACTTTTTCCAATAAAACGATTTATACTACTATAAAAAGTTATGTTGGGAATTCAAAGATTTTTTCAAATCTTCAAAAGCTATGGATTTATATAATCTGAACATACTTCTTTGAATTATGCTTAATACAGGCCAACTCACTTAAGACGAGCTGCTGTACGTCAGATCGCGTATATAACGAACGTTTAAGAAGTAAATACTTTGTTTACGGACTGCATTTCCCGCGGAGAACGAGAATAGACTAAAATATTTTAGTTTTTCTAGTTTGTACTACTCTGTAAATATATATTTCCTAGCAAACTGTTATTTAAAACTATTTGATAAGAATTGAAATTCAAATAAGGAATAGTGTTTGCAAATTTTATAGGTGGATGTTTCCATTAGCGTAATTCAGGTATCCACTTTCACCAGGGCGACAGGCTATGAAACGTATCCTAATCCTAATCCCTGAAGATGTTATTTGTTACCTACTCAGAAATAAATATTTTGTGTTCTAGACTAATAAATATCTGAAAAAAGACTACTACGAGATGCCCCGGAAGAAAGAGAGCAAGAAAGTACAGCTATTACTTTGTCTGAAAATATTTAGTTTTTAAATTATCAGCATTTAAACATTACTAATCTGGTACAATTCCATGTTTCTCCCGTTTTCTGTTTCAAACATTGATGTTGCAGTAAGGCATTATTAACCTAACTAAATGCGACTTTCAACTTAAATCATAGATGTGGTATTTAATAATTAACAATAATTTGCAACTATTACATTACTAATTTTTAATGTTTTTATTACAAATGTTTAAAATGAGTATTATCATTCCCATAACTAAAGCACGGATATACAGTGCGGTCGTAAAATGTCCTGCCCCTCCCCCTACTAACTTTTGAACGACGTGATATTTCTTCACAACATTTTGTGTGCTTTAATGGGAGGCTAAATATTACTTTTTAGTACATATTAAAATTTTATAGCTTTCAAAATGGCGGCTAGGCGCAATCTTGAACTATTTTTTTAAATATTAATGGAGGTCGAGTGACACCGCATTCGAAAGGTATTTTAATTCTGCGTCTGATCCTTGAGTTTCATGAAAAAATATTTATCCAGAAAAAATGACAGATAATTGAAAATAACAAGTTGATGAAAAAAGAAAGCACCCGGAAAATTTTGCAATTTGCGTTCCGAATATGTTGTTGGCATCGTCGAGGACAACAATTTTTCTTTATGGCACTTTTCCGTAGCTCGTACCGTTTGGCGGCCAGGGGCGTCCAAAGACGATACACGAACCGCTGGACGTCGGTTCGTGTATCGACTTTGGGCGTCGTCTAGCGAATAACAGAAAATCGTTTTTTATTAAAACAGGAAACTTATTTTGTATTTTATAATCCACCAATGGCGCACCGCAAAAAAGTTCAGGGGGAGACCCATAAAAAAATAGTAGATTCTTACAACCATTTGGCACACCCAATGATGTAGGCCCTGCAGCGTAACCTGTATTCCAAATTTGAGCTAAATATCTCAAAACTGCAGGAGCTATAAAAAAAAAACTAAAAAATCTTGAACTTTCAACACGATGTAGATCAGTAACGAAGCGTTTGCGCACCTATGTTTATATGAATTTTTAGTCATGAAATAAGCCAAAGAATTACCTCCTTCCGTATGTATATGATATTTAGGAACACACTGTATATAGATCTTCAAAGTCGTATATTGTTTTTACCAAAATATCATCTTAGCAACTCTTTGTTTTGTTTGGTTGGTCATTTGTTTCTCGGCTGTTTTTACTCATTTGACAGTTACATATTGTAGTTTAGTGCTTATTAAAATGTCTGAGACCCTCGATGCTCGGGATTTAAACGAGCTGCAGCAAAAAGCTATTATAGAAGGCCGCAAGCAGTGAAGGACTCTCAAAGAGCTAGCTGAGCAGTTTTGCATCTCTAAGTCGGCGGTAACAAATTTTTACAACGTTGGAAGGTATAGGCAGGTTATCTTAAAAAGTAGAAGCGGTCAATCGTTGCGATATTATTGACAGAAATATTCTTCGCACTTGTCGCAGCAATCCACGACGTACGGCACAGGAAATTTCCAGGGATATATCGATTCCTGGTGAACCTAGTCCATCTATACGAATCATACGTCTTTAGGTTGCTGGACTGAAGGGCAGGCGAACAGCGAAGAAGTCGTCCATTAAAGCAAAGAACATGAAGAAGTTAGTGGAGGGTGTAAAGCTCACCTAAACTGTACACCTCAGCGATGGGCTGATGTTCTTTGGAGTGACTAAAACAAGTTAAACTGGATTCGTCGACGGGAAAACATTTTGACCCAAAGTCCCAAATGCCTACAATGAGACATAGAGGTGGTTCGGTCGTAGCCTTCTCTGCAAATGGGATGGGTGCTAATACAAGGAGTCTGAAGGATCCGTATTTTTCGACAATTATCATTAAGCCATTCTTTTGTTCTGATGCATTTAAACGACGTGGTAGAATAAATGGACACATTAATCTATTTTTAATTATTTCAGTGCAAACATTAACGCTGAAACGAAATTGATGACTGCGTTTATGTTTTGAATGAGGATTCTCTTGATCCTATTAGTGCCCATTATGAAGGTCTCGAGTAAATGTAGCATCGCCTGTCTAAGTTAGGATTAGCTTCGTGGTAATTGAGCAACCACTGGCAATATCTTAAATGTATTGGAAATCTTCCGATAATAATCCGTGCACCTTCTGAATATGATAAAGATATAAATTGTTTTTAACTATGCTACGTACAGTACCATGGCTTACATTAAATCGTTTTGCAGTATCTCGAGTACTGCATCCAGATACGTTTCCACATGCTTCCTCCATCTGCGGTGTTCTTACACCTCGTTGACGACCACGATCTGCTGTTGCGGTAGAATCAACGTTGCCAGTTTTTCTTATTCTTTGCGCTTATTGTCGCATAACATTATACTTGGATATCGTCTATTAGGATAGCCCTCGGCGTAGAAGCGTACAGCTGTATTAAAGTTACGGTGGCATTCACCCAAAATTGTTACGGTCTAAACAATCGCTCCTGCCAGCCCGCAATAGACCAATGGAAATGGCTCTTCGGCTAACACAGAGAGGAGGGGAGATTTGTGCAAAACACTTACAAGAAGAAGGTCTTGATTGTTATAATGTACAGGGTAAGTCAAAATAAGTGGGCGCTACTCCTTCAAATTACGGCTAAATGAAGATCCTCGTAAAAGGACCGAGAACCAACAGTTCCGAAGCGTACCTGTCTTATTGTGCTTCCTCTTTACCTGAATATTTCTTATAAAATATACAAAAATAACAAATCATAAAATATTGAATAATGGTTATAAATATATCTAACAAAATAAGAAATGGTTGGTATAACTACAAGCAAAAAAAGAAACGTTCAAATCAAGACCAGAGTCGTTCCTGTCATAAAGAATCGGCATCGTGACGTCCGAATTCGACTGCTCTCCGATACTGGTCATGATATTTACAAGATCAAAAAAGAACTGTGTGGTCAATAACCGTCGAGTTTACATAATAAGTAGAGTTAGTTACTAAATTACCAAACAATTAACTAGCAACAAAAGGTTGCTTTCTTTCGTGTAAATACCGCTACTTCTTTTTCTTGATAATCGAACCAGTAGTTTTTACCTTTGTTCGGCGATAACTTTGAGGAAAGCACAACACGGTTGGAGTAGGACGGAGATAGGGCAGGTCGGATGACGTCACGTGCAGTCGAAACAAAGAACGGAGTACTGGATTCCGTAGTTGTACCATTTTTCTTACATCAGCTAGAAACGAACAGAGGCAAAGAGTTTTTATTAAACCGGCGAACGGTAACGTGAACGTTAGATGGATAATGGAGTTAATTTTTATTCGTTTAAAACGGAACGAGAAACCACACGGTATTCTCCAGAAAATTATTGATTCCCGTATGTGTTTAATCCGACTTTTGTCGATTTTAATGTACGGGAAAACGGTGTAACTTTAATTATAGAAACAATTATTAACCCCAACCCCATTAATGACCAAAAGCCTATGGGCAGCTCAAAATACTAGGCTCAACGTTCTTTGTTTTAAGCAACTTCAAGCCAACCGGTACATTTCTCAGAAGAAATAGTAACATATTTGTAGTAAATCTTGTAAACTGCATGACTTAAGTAAAGACAAACGTTTTGTTCTTCACGGTAAAAGCTTTTCGAAAATGTTGATTTTACTGTACTATTGGGAAATAGCACACACTACAATGTATTCGTTTATGCAATTGTGTCGTCTAAACATTTTATGTTGTCAGCATAGAAAGTAGTAGAAAATAATAAGAAAGCTGTTGTTCTAAACAACTCATTATTTACATTGAATATCGTAGGTAATAGTGTGGGATAAAAACTCCAACTTAGCGATAACTAGACAACCTTTAAAGCAAGTTATGGAAACACTTTTAACTAAACATCTTGAAGAACTTGCAGACAATCTGTGGGAGTCTGTCAAATAATTATTTTCAAAAGTTCGAAAGTCTTCTATGCTATGTTATGGATTCGGAAATATGTGTAAACAATAATAATTGTAGTATCTGAACTATACTTGGACTAGTATTAAATAATTGTATTGAATCTTATACTTCGTATGGCTTAAGTAAAGACACACATTTTATTTAAAAATGTTTTCGTGTTTTTTTTGTGGTTGATACTGTATTATTAGGTTTATTAGTTTATGTAATTTGGAATCATTTGATGCGACATTTGTTTCAAAGAAGTAATTTTACAGTTAATGTGTGCCGAAACATTATATTTTGTAAGGAAAGAGTGTAGTACAAAACAATAAAAAGGCTGTTGTAGACCATAATACTTTGCCTACATTTTTTAGACATGGAAAAAACTCCAACTTCGTCATAGCCAGATACCTTAAGGCACGTTACACAGATCTTTTAAATAAGCGTGTTAAAAGAACTTGTATGATATCCTTCCAGTTTTGTCAAGTAATTCAATCACTTTTACCAGGTTTGAAACACTATGAAACGTATACACAGACTGTAGGTAATCCGGCTGTAAGCCGTGAATGTTATGTTATGCAAACAGAAATAAATATTCTATGTAAACTATATCATCTGAACTGCACTTTGAGAATTAAGTAACTGCAGTAAATGTTATAATCTGTAGGTTTTAAGTAAAGAAACACGTTCGATTTTCAATAGTCTACTGTACTAGCAAAGTTTTTGATTATACTGTTATTGAATACTGAAAGTTTGGGGGTTGAATTCCCGGTACTGGAACATCGAATTTTTTAATGGTCGTTCTCTCTCGCAAGACAATGGCAAACCAGCGAAGTATATTGTCTAATAAATATTTTCTGTAGTAGAAGTGTTTACACTTCCTCGTGGTTTGGAATCCACGTTAAGCTGTAGGTCCTCTGCGTCGGTACTACTTTAAAACGCGCAACACAGGTATAGACGAGAAGATCGCTACGTCTCGTACGAGGCAAGTAAAGAAATACGTAAAATGGTGGAATGCTTTGTTGTAAAACAACTTATTTCGCTGTTCTGGTCTTTCTAATGCTACCAAGAACTATAGATTAACAAAGCAACGCTTTTCAGAACTTCATATTCACGTATTTGTAATCATTTTCAACAATAGGAAAATCAAAAATTGAGTATGTGTAGCTTAGCTACTTTTGATCTAACACACGTATATAATTTACATTAAATTGCCATTACTTGCAGCTCCTTACACAGAGTTAGTTTTCAATTTGTTTCTCTTGCGAAAGACTAAAACTGATAGAATATGATACCCTAAGAAATCTCTGCTTTGTTGATGTAGTGGCTTTAACGCTACCCTTTTAATCACACCATTTCTCTTCTTTACAATTTCATTTTTAATTTGCCCTTAATTACTAATGCAGTTCTCCCCGGCGTCTTTGTATAGATACAGCATTGTACTTTAATTTTATATTCAGTAGATCCTTGAACGCTTCCGACCCCACAAAAAAATTCTGAAAGGTTTAGAAATGCATCAGCTTCGACGTCAGAAAATATTAATACAAATCTTACGGATTTTCTCCCTTGAATTTTAAATAACCGCGACATCAGATGGAATAGCTAATTAAAATTGAATTGTGACGTTTTCCACCCTTTCAATATAAATTTTATATTACATATAGTACGTAATAATTAGATGTTTTTGATAATTTTTTTTCTTTTCCAGGGACCAGTAGAAAAGTGTGTCTAACAGAAGAATGCGTCAGAACTGGTAAGTGATACAACAGTAATTATTTTAAAATGTTTTTTCGAATATTGGTTGCCTTGGCATATTATTTTCTTAACCTGGCACAGTTTTTGCGTATATTATTTTATGAGCGTTTTTACAGACAGCGGATGTTCCCGATTTAATAAGTTCAAAAAGTGTTTCTCTAGCTTTAATCTTTTTATTTGCTATTCCAAGAAGGTTCCGACTGTATACATTTTTATGAGATACGTTTACTATTTATTATGCAGGATGTTTTTTCAGTTTATCTACGAAATGAAAATCTTTCCTCACATGATCATCAACGTCGATACCACAAAGCAGTCAATATACAAATATTACATCGATACCTTGCTTGAGGAAGGTAGAAATAATTTGAGTTAAAACTAATATTTTATTTTTATTCTTGTTGAAACTATAGCAGAAAATTGGAGAAAGTGCATTTTTTCGTCGTAAGTAGAAATACTTTTAGTAATATTTTTTTACAAATTGAAATTGCTTTTAGGAAAGTTAGTTAGTGACTATGCAACCAACCGTACATATAGCTATTAACATCCGTTTAGGGTGTAATCCACTGCTCCAAGAAATTAATGCGCCAGTTATTAATGTTGCGATAAAAGAAAAGTAGTCGCTATTTACTTCAACCAAATGCATGGAATGAATGTCTGATACAAACCTGCAAGACACATGTTACTCTTGGTCCGCTTCGACATCTTCAACTTTAACTTAAGAAAAATTAATCAATTATTACATGCACGTTTACAATTTACTTGCAGTTTCGTTTTACTTTAAAACGTATAAAACCGCGTAGCTGTTATCAAACAATTGCTTGTACCATGAGTCTTATTTAAAATACAACCTATCTCAAGAACTTTTAGTGTGATGAGTGTGTCACAGCCCTTACTTTGTCCGAAGAAGAGTATTCTTTCCGCGCTATCGCTGACGGGCTTGGGGTGAACCACACAACATCGGGTCATCCAGCGTTTCAGAGAAACTAACAAACATGACAGGCGACCAGGGCAAGGGCGACCACGTGCTACTACCGCTGTAGAAGATCGTTTTCTTCGAATGCGTGCATGCGAGCGCTTTACCACCACAAGAGCCCTCCAAAGACAACTTTTAGCAGTACATAATTGCAGGTTAGCATTGAAACCGTTCGCCAACGTCTTCTGGAAGGAAATCTGAGAGCCAGATTACCAGCTACTGATCCACAGTTGACTGCAGACCACCGCAGACACAGATTGGAGTTCGCTAGAAACCACTTGAATTGGGAAAATAAAGATTGGAGACGCATTTTGTTCACAGACGAGTCCAGATTTTGTTTGGAGAGTTGTGATAGGCGCATTCGTGTTTTTAGATGTCCAAATGAACGATACGCTCAATACAATTTTGCCCCCACGACTGCTTGGTAGTGGCTCAATAATGGTATGGGGAGACATATCTTTCACGACCCGCACAGACCTACACATCTTTCCTGACGGCAGTTTAAACAGTCAGAGGTACATTACGGATATCTTAGAACAGTATGTTGTGCCATATGTCCCATACATCGGAGACAACTTCCAATTAATGCACGACAACACTCAGCCCCATACAGCCAGAATTGTGCAAGAATACCTAGACGATGTTGGTATTTCTGTTATGCAATGGCCAGCCAGAAGTTCAGACTTGAATCCGATTGAGCACCTCTGGGACATTCTCGGAAGACAAGTGCGATCCCTTCAGCCAACCCCTGCAACTCTTAATCACCTAGGGAATTCATTAGAGGAAATGTGGGATAATCTTGAACAAGAGCAGAGCAGTTAAGTGTGTTAATTTCAAGCATGAACCGTCGTTGTCAAGCTGTCATAACAAGTTGAGGCGGAAACATAGCCTACTGAACCTGTAAACTTAAATTAATCAGTTAGCGAATTTTTATTTTTTAATTTTTATGTTGTTAAATTGCGTTGATTGTTGTAAATTTGGATAAAATATGGTTTACTAAATTTTAAGCATTATCTATGATTAAATCTACTTCATTACATTCATTACTTTAAACAATATTGCGATTGTTGCGGTGCGTTAATTTCTTGGAGCAGTGTATTATACAAATTTGGATTCAGAATTCAAGTATTTTTTGCGATACATTGTATGTAAGGTTTTTTTCATTTACACTACCTCCCCAAACCGCTTACGCATTACTTCAGGGGGTGCGGGCGTCCCTTACATACAAGCCAGTCCTGCAACATGCACCCTAAACTTAACTAAGTGAAATACGGTCGTCGCCTCAGCTGGGGTTTGACCCCGTGGCTGATCGAGCCGCATTTCACTGTGACGTCGACTGACAGCGCTTGTTTGTACTGCCCCATTGAGGTCCCTATGTCAGGTTTGAAACTCAGAAAGCCATAGTTGTAGGCAATGTTTTTCACATAACCTTTTAAAACAGATTTTAGGCACACATAGGAAACTCTTTATTCGATATGCTTCAATAATAACTGTAGCAGTTTTAGCTCTATTTTAAATAGTTGCCCAAACCGCTCGAATTTAACAACAAAGAAAATAGTCAACAGAAACAACCCAAATCGTAAATATTTGGCTGATATGATTTCTATACATTTAATTTATTCGTCATAACTATTTTTGATTTAAATTTAAAAGAAACGGTCGGTTACTGTTGAGTATGTTTGCGAAAGTGGTACGCGGTAACTCAGTAACCTTATTGACCATTTGCGTAGTGCCGTTATTTCATTGGCAGAAATGCTAAACAGTTGGAATATCTCGTTATATTGTGCATAATATCGTTAAATTGATATTGATATTTTTATTTATAATAAGCTTCCGGAAAGTAATTCTCTTTTGTATCATGCTCGCGAACATAACGGCGTAAGATGAAGGTTCAATCCCGTATACACTTGCAACAGATCCCTGTAATGCAACCGCGCAGCATCTTAGTATGGGCAGTACGGTGAAACATGCTCGCGAGCATAGAACTGATCGGTGGAAGGTTTGAAAAATACACACAGTCGACTCTTATCTTACTAACTGGAATTACTCATTCCTTGTGCTATACAAAACTAAAGAAAGTATACTTGTAAGTACTATGAACTGTTAATGAGACGGATCCGTTAATAAACGAAAAAATAATTAAAAAAGGTTTAAAGAGTCTCTGATGGAATAAACATCTATCTGATATTTAAACATGTAAATAGCACATGAAAGGTCACGTCGGTACTTGTTTGGCACAGGGAATAATTTATTCCGAATTGGTTTTAAGTTCACCGAATAGCCTTTACGCCACAGCGTTCGGCTAGGGTGATGTTTAACCCTCCAACGTCATAACATTGTTACGTTATGCAGTTACGTTACGGGGTTCTGTTGTAAATGTGTACGTAGTTTTAGATTGTTTGGCGAAATTGGATTCTTTATGATAGCTCTTTAGAGGTGTTAAATAGTTATTTTACTGCTTACCTATAATGTTTAAAAATGTCGTGTTTAACAAAGTGATTAATAAAATCTACGAATACAATAGAAGAAAATGTGAAAAATTTGTATTGATCTTGAATAACATAGCATATTAGAGAGCCAGAGGATTAGTAAAATGGGAATGAAATATCCTTCGTTAATAAAATACCCTCCTTAGGAGCCTCTGGTTGAAGGATGAACGTTATCCACCACTAATTAAAGTATCATAATTTACGAGAGCACAATGCGGCTGTATCTCCTAGGTCGGAACTATTTACAAGATAATTTCTAAAACGTACGAAATCGATGCACTACAGCAAAGTTATGTTGTTATGTCTACCAGTTGACCTAATATTTAAACAGACTAACGTTTTGGAGCCAAATTATAATTGAAACATTTTGATATGTTGTAATGTATTTTGAGGTTTCCATTAATTTAAAAAGGAAGAACATTGTATATTGTGGAATAAAATTATTATACTGTTTTTCCGAACGAAAGTATGGTAATCTTTATCCAGGATATGTATTTGAAGGGACCTCAGTGAAGCAGTGTGAATACGCACTGCCACTCGAGATCACAGTGAAATGCGGTTGATCGACCGCTTGTTTGAACCCCGGCAGAGGAGACCATATTTCACTTAGTTAGGTTTAGGGTGTATTTTGGTGTATTATGTAAGGGACTCCCGCACCCCCTGAAGTGATGCGAAAGCGGTTCCGGCGGAGGGGTAGTATGAATGAATTGGAAAAAAAGGATATCTATCGAAAGCCTGGCCGTCGTTAATATACTTTTAGTCTCTATTAGCAAGGGTGATATATTATTTGTAACTCAACACTAAGAAACCCTTCATTTAACATTTTTTTGTATACTCTCCAACAACATACAATTTGACTGTACCTCTAAAAAGTTCTATTATCATCTTGAAGGTATAATATAGTTTAAAATTGTCCATCACCAACGATCCACTACTGTCGTTTCGTGAGATAAACATCTTTTGCTCTTTACTACGAAGTACTTTTGTTTTCAAACTGGCTTCATAAATACTTGCATTTTGATGTAGGCTTTACCTATCTATCTAGATTATATATCAATTATCATCAATGTGTACTAAGTCTTCCAGTTTCATCATTTACAGCCTTGTTGTCCCACTGCTGGGTAGCCACCTTCTCTGCCACAAACCGAACAGAAATTCCAGAGAAGGTTGTTAGTATCGTGATCCCATGGTTGCCAATCGGAATGGGAAATTATGTATGATTGGTTGCAGCACAAGATTTGTATACGCTGCGTGGTATTGCTAGGAAATCGAACTCGAGTAATAATCGACATTCTGCCAAGAAAGCTAGCGCTCTGTCGATTGAGCTAGTAAATCAGCTGTAGTTCATTTTTCATATGTGTCTTTATTTTCATTAATAATTAATAATGGTAAACATTATTTTGCACTATCAATTTTTTTGTCTATTTTCCATGTTTTTCTATGTTGGTTTGTTGCTTTTACTGGCTGTTATACTTAACAAAACAGTCAGTCATATCGTATTATGAATTTTCGGAGCGCCCCCCAGATTTTACAGGAATTAGTGTTCTACATCAATGTCAATATTATTTTCAGTCTCGGAGTTGCCGGAATCGCTCATTATAGCTTCGTTATACAAAAAACACTAACACAAATGATAAGACGTTGAAAAATGGTAAAATGGAACGTGTGTTCATAAAAAACTATCGAAATTGTTTTGTTTTTATGAACTATGTAAATATCAAATAGACATCATTTGGATACCTCTGTGATTATTTATTAAAAGTGAGTGAAACTTCGTTTTATTTTAGCTTTGAGTTTGCAAAAAAAGCCACAATCATCACGAACGTTAAGTTTACTGGTCGCTTCGCTCAGCCCTCAAACGTTTATCGTCCAGTAAACTACCAGTAAACGCGTTCTTAATACTTAATATACTATTATTTAGAACAAAAGAAAGTAATTTGTGTATACGTAGTTTGTACAACATACATCTTCTATTCTATCGTTAAATTGCTATAAAATTCTTCTTTATAGTGACCTCTGGTTCTAAAAAGAATAGCTTTTTAAGGCTTTGAATAAAGGTACAAGTAGTTTACGTAGAGATTGCAGCAGTTGTTGTGTCCTCCATTAGCTTGAAAACAAAATTTACTCGTATTTATATTATTAAAAACATTCTGCATCATCGGGATACATTCTTGTGTAATACTGTCCTTAGTATACAGGGTGTTAATGAATTGCAGGGACAAACTTCTAGGGTTTAAACTATACATGAAAACTAACATTTTTTGTTAATAAATGTATGGTCAAAAGTGTTTCTTTTCAGGGATAAAGCTTTTCAAAGATTCTTTAAGAAGCGCCTAAATTTAGGCAACTCAATTTACTACTTACTATTTGTTTCCATAACGACGGAAATTAATACAGGATAAATAAAGCCCTCTTTCCCACTTTTCAAATTATCCTGTATTAATTTCCGTCGTTATGGAAACAAATAGTAGGTAATAAATCGAGTTGCCTACATTTAGGAGCTTCTTAAAGAATCTTTGAGAAGCTCTATCCTTGAAAGGAAACACTTTTGACCATACATTTATTAACAAAAAAAAATGTTTGTTTTCATGTATACTTTAAGCCCTAGAAGTTTGTCCCTGCAATTCATTAACGCCCTGTAGAGATGGTACAGATTATTTGTATAATATGTTGTTTTATTCAGACATGGAAACGCGGAAAATTTAAGGGAATGATACATCTGGTAGGCCATAAATCTATATCTATTTAGTAAGCGCTTGTTAAAACATTGTTACAAATACTTCATCGTTTGTCTAGCGCTATTGCATAATCTTTCTGAAAGTAGTCAAGTAGCAGTTCATCGTCTTGTACTAGCTGTTTCATCAAAGCGTCAAAATATTGGTCATCTATCTATCCACAATATTAGATTTTTTAAAAGATATCGAGCCGATCAATTTGAAGCCCATATGCCAAACTTTCACTAAGTGTAGAGGAGCTTCAGAAATATGTAAGCATTACCACAAACCCACATTTGCATTGCTTATGAATTCACATCACTAGAAAGAGTTAGTTAGTTAGTTATTGATTAAGTGATTGATAAAGAACTAATAAAAAAATCGTACCTGTTATAATCCGCTGATAGTTTTGAAAAACATGCTTTTTGTATAGATCAATTTAGAAATTATTTCACTATATATTTTGTAGCAAGTACTAACCATTTTTTTCTCTCATTCACTCATACTACCGTTCCCTCCATGGAAACCGCTTTCGCATTACTTCAGGGGGATGCGGGCGTCCCTTACACACTAAACATGTACCCTAAACTTAACTAAGCGAAACGCGGTCGCCCCAGTCGGGATTCGATACCTCGACCGATCGGACTGATTTCACGTAACCTCGAGTGGCAGTGCGTATCCGCACTACTCCTCCGAGGCTCCAAGTACTAACTATCGGATCCATCCTATTGGTCCAATCTTTTGCGAAGGATTTCTTAAAGATGTAGTGTGGTTCGTTTTCCATACGCTGCCTTCCATGTTCAACGATATTTTGATTATAATATCTTGTCTGCGTCTTCCAGATTTAAGTGTTACACTTCCTGTGTATCTAAAATATATAACATTTCTAACAGCACAATATATGTCAGCAATGGCGGAAACTACGTTTATAAATAAAATGTTGTGTTCTCGGGTAACAACCACTTTAGATAATTATACAACAATTAACATACAAAGTGTGTTCAAATCAAACCCACTATGCAGAAGAAAGTCATCACCATTTTGTCTATAGTTGCAGAGAAAAGCTATTCGCAAGAATTTTTGTTCACTAGACAAGAGATGAGGAATCCATTGCGAACAAACTTTGCTGTAACCCAGATTACGAACAATACTATGGAAAGACCCTACACTCGCACCAACAATTTCTGAAATTTTATCTAATCGAAATTCGACGATTTTCTCTAATGAGGCCTTCCACACAATGCTATATTGTATTCTGTTAATGCAATACACCGTGTACCTAGTCGTGGCTCACACACAGTCCCCTCTTTTACATTCTTAAATGTTTGGCACCATTCCTTCACAGTTGGGTACGCAACACATGCATTTCCATACACTGTTTGCATTCGCGTATGACTCTGCAATGACTGCACACCCTCAGCACATAAATTGTAGGACCGCACGCTGATCAAACTTGGACTTTCAATAACCGCCATTTCAAAATCGAAGTTTTAAAAGTTCAGTTGAACAAGCCTCGTATATAATGTACGATTCTACAGCTGACGCTGTCTTACTTCTCTCAATGGTACTCTCCCTCCATCTCTATCTTCCTTTCTCCGCGTTCTAGGTTCCGCATATCTTCGTCTATTTTGTCTCGTCATGATCGTCTACGCCTTCCCTTTTTCCTTCTTCCTCTGGTATCCAGTCTGTGACTCGTTTAATCTACCTCATCATCTATCATCTTGTGCTCGTCATATGTGTCCATACCATAATATCCTTTTTTCGTCTATGTACGTAATAGCATCTCTATTTACTTCCATCCTTTTTCGTATTTCCTCATTTGATTTTCTGTTTCTCCTAGTTACCGCACAACACCTCCACCAATATTCCATTTCTACTGCTGTTATTTTTCCCTTGTTCTTCTTCTTTATTATCCACTTTTCTGCCCCATATGTCATAATACTCTGAATGATTGTGTTATATATCCTTGTTTTTGTTTTCGTGGTAATGTGTGTGTTCCAAATATTGAGCGTAGTTGTTCGTGTTTGTCCAAGTCTACTTTTAATTTCGTCTTCTGTGGTTGCGTCTTTCGTGATAGGGAACCCCGGGTATTTGGATTTTTTAACGCCTATTATTTCTAAATTTCCTTTGACTATAAGACCTTGCACGTTGGTTTCCGTTGTTAAGTATTTGGTTTTGTTGATATTGATTTCTAGTACCAATTTATTATACTCTTCTCTTAGTTTTTGGACCATATAACTTAAATCCTCTTCGTACTGGGCCACAACCACTTGGTCGTCGGCAAAACTCAGTGTATACAGATGTTCGTTTCTAATTGGTATTCCCATCCATTCGCATTTCCTCTTCCAGTTCTTGAGGGCATATTCTATAAAAATCTTGAACATTTAGGCGAAGTGGAGCACCCTTGTAACAACCCTTTTGATGTATTGAAGTTACTAGTCATGTTCTTTCCAACTCTCACTGAAACCATATTATCTTTATATAAGCTTCTCACTGTCGTAATTATCTTAGAATGCACTCCTATTTCTATCATAGCCTTGTATAATTGGCTCCTCGGAACTGTATCATACGCCTTTTTAGACCTATAAAGGCTAGGTGGACTGCTCTATTCTTCGCTTTCTTCTTTTCGATGAGCTGCTGTATCGTACGTACATGGTCTATCGTTGATTTTCCTGCGGTGAATCCAGTTTGATTTTCTCCTATCTTTCCCTGTATTTGATCTTCGATTTTGTTTTCCATTACTCTACCATATATCGTTCCCATTGTAGAGATCACACGTATGCCCCTGTAGTGTTCGCATACGCTTCGATTGCCTTTCTTAAAAATTGAAGTTAGGTAGTCTTGTTTCCATTCTGCTGGTATTGCCTTACCGTTTACGATAGCTTGAAACATGTTTTTGTATTATGCGCAGTAGTTTTCTTGATCCATACTTGATTACTTCCGGCGCGATTCCTCCAGGTCCTGCAGCCTTGTTGTTCTTAATTGACTTGATCGCCTTCTGCAGTAATTATGCCCTGATGTTCTTCCTCTCTTATCATATCTTGCTCATATTCCTCTTTCAATTAACAACTTGGCCTAATTACAGATACATGGATTGTTTTCCACAGCCACCATTTTCCAAAACAATTTTTAAGTGTACTGCAAAATAGCATAATCTACAAAATTGGAGATTTACTAATTTTATGTACTCTCAATATTTGTTAGGTTGAATGCATGTTCGACTAGCTCGCTTGTTGTAAATTAGAAAAGGTATTAAACTGTATTTGAAATGGTAAATTGCGCAATAATTTTTGCTAAGCATAGGACGTTTTCAGGATTAATGGACGACCACGCTCTTCGCTGTTTCGTAACTATTACCAGTGCAAATCTAAATCCCCGAAACGCAAAAAAACGTGATCCAATCTCATGAAAAGCGGACTGAAAAACAAGAAACCGCATGTAAAACACACTGAACTGCGCTTCAATTTTATAATAAAAACTGCCCCTACTTGAATTTAAAACCTCCCCATTCATCAGAAAATTCCATTAAAACCCCTTATTCAACCCTTCTAGCTTCGAGATCATCGACGTTTTATAATTTTGATGTACCGTTGGCTATTTATGGCCAACTTTGGGGTTCTAATTTTATTACGAAACGCTGTTCATCTTGTGGCGTCGTTCTTGATTAATAAATTAAGTAAAAACGATTTTTAGTTGATATTCAATCCTGATTAAACTTTACCTTAGGTTTCCAAACTCTGCAAATTGCTGAAGTATGTTTATAAGAAACTGTTAATTTTGCAAACGCAAGATCAAAGTAGGTATGTTTGTTGAAACTAAATTTAAACTTAACGCATGTTTCGGCAAGTATTTTTACAGAGATTATTTGTTTTCTATCATGGCTGTAACATCATTTCCCTGGAAAAAATCTTTGATGATTGAACTAAATATTCAATAATTATACTTTTTACTTTAAGTTTATTCTTACAAAGAACTACTTAGAATAGGTCCTGAAACATACGAATTAAAAATGTATGGTAAAATGAGAATTTCACGAGATAATTACCCTCACAATAACAACCCCTATAGTGGGAGTTCTTCATATTACTAAGTTATTCTGACTTTTAATGGAATGTGTGCTTATCGATAATCGATAAGTCCTTAATAGGTAATCAATTAAAGTAGATAGAGTCAGAGTTTGGTGTTCCACTTGAAAATTGGGTTTGGATTAACCGACGTGTTTGTCAAAGATACACATTGGCACGGGGAGAAATAGAAATTCGATAACTCCTCTCAGAGTATTTACTAAATAAATAAACACGGTTGGAAATCTCGGATGTTTAAATTACCGCGATGACGGGATCGGTTTCAAAAGTTCTTCACGTGGCGACTTTTTTGCTTTGTGTAGGAAGTTTAATTGGATAAGTGCATGTTTCGAATCGATCAAAGTCAATTAATATCGTTAACTAAGTGTCAGATTGGCCGTAGAAGATTAATTATTATTCATATAAATTCAGGTTCGACCAACATGAGTTAATTATAATTGAATTTTGTCTGCTTTTATTTGACATACATATTCAGTGAATAAATGCTTAGCATTTAGTAGTTACGTAGATTTGATTTTTAATTACTGCGTAATTAGTTTGGTATGGCAGAATAAATACATTTTGTTAATTACTTTTTAATTTATTAAGTTAAATTTGTCTTGGTTTATTTACAGTAAATATATGAGTCGTGTTTAAGGGTCGTTTAAAGATTTCAATGATTCGGTGCATTGTGGGGGTGCTTCAGTGGTTGATGAGTTAGCCACAAGCACTTTACCGTGGTTCTGTTTTTGCTTGGTGATATAATAAAGCGCTAAAACGAACCCTACGATTGAAAATCCCGTGTGAAAGGTGGCATCGCTACGAAACTGCAGGTGACATGGTGACTGACGACGAGACTTGTATTTCCAACACAAATGTCGAAGCTAAATAACAATCCATGCAGTGGAAGAATGCCAGTTTCGCAAAGCCAAAGATTTAAGTAAACGTTCGAGAACCGAAAGCTTATGGCTACTGCTTTTTTTTGGGAAGGCAAGGCGTCTTGTTGGTTGATTTCCTGGAACATGAAACGACAACCAATGCAGACGTGTATGGTGAGCCTTTAAGAAAGTAGACAATAGCGATTCAGAACAAAAAGCGAGGGTTGGTGAACTCTGGCGTTGTGCTTTTGTACGGTAACGTCCGACCACACGCGGCGGCTCGCACTGTGCAACTCATTAAGCAATTAAATTGGATTGTGCACCATTCCCCATACATTGTCGACTTAGCGCTGAGTAAGTGTCACCTCTTGCTCCATCTTAAACATTTTTAAGTACAAACAACCGTTGGGTATGCAAAAATTTCTACCACGATATGATAAGTTTTTAAATTCGAATGATGACTGCATCGATAACTAGTTTAGAAGTGTATCTAAGATTTACGCATAATGAAGTCATCTCTTCGGGATTAGATCGCGTCGTCGTGGAATTGAATGATGCTGACGTTTCGCTAACTGTTGCAGGTAGCATTATCACAGCGTAATGGGTGCTGGACTGTCGGATCAGGTTCTGATAGGTTCGTGTCAGCCATGGTTGACTGGCAAAGGAGTCGTGATTTGTGTGTTGGGTTTTTATTGGTTGGTGTCCGTTGGTTGGTTACGCCCATATTTGTTGTCTGCGATGGTACGTATTTTTCGGATGTACTTTTGTGTTGTTTTAGCTTTTCCAAGGGTTATTTAGAGTAACAAGGCTCTCTTCTCTGTTGAAATTCTGTTGGCTTTTCTGTTTCTATAGCTTCCCTTAGTCCCAGTGTTGTATCCGTGTGATAACTTTTGTTCCTTCGTAGTTTTTCTTATGGCTTGTGATTGTAACTTGTTCGTCCAGTTGATTGGGTAGTTTGAGTATGTCTTCAAACGCTGATGTGTTCCTGTTTTCTAAATTCTACTGTGCGGCCGGTTTGTCCAATGAAGCATTTTCCACACGAGTAGGAAACTCTGTACACTCCTTGGCACTGCACCTGAGGTGTTAGGTTCTTAGTGGATCTATACTGTTGACGTAGAGTGGCGTGAACTTTGAACACTGTGTTTATTTTATTCTTTTGTAATAAACTTTCTATTTTGTCTGTGGTGCCTTATAACGTAGTTTTCGGGGAGCAACCGTTTCAGCATTTGGTAATCGAATGTTAGGTCGCTTTAGTTCCTGAAAGAGGCGCCTGCAACAGTGTTAGTGGAGTTTCAAATTGTTTTCCTCCACGTACTTATCATCGCGTTCGAGCACACTCCGGCAGAGACGCTTAGAGAAAGGGAACCCAGTATATATCCAGGATCCCAGCACAAATACATTAACTTCGAGTCCAACTCCGTCAAAGAAAGAAGCAGCCCGAAACTTGGAGTCCCGCTCCGCCAGAGAGAGAAGCCGCCAAAACTTGGAGTCCGAGACTTCAGCGAGGAAGTCAGCCCGAAACTTGAAGTACCGATCCACCAGAGAATGAAGCAATCCGAAGTTAAGCCGACGAAATATTCTCAGTCCGTTGGAGAATTCCATAAAATCCGCATACCTGTATGGTCTCGCATTTATTCATTTTGTGGTACACTTCGCCGTTGGGGTTAACTTAATTGATATCAAGCAAGTTATGTCAGTTACTATCAATTAAGTTAATATCCCAATTAAATAAGAGATTGAAGGTCTCATAAGTCGGCCAGGCCAGGTTAATCGGATTTTTGATTTTCATATTTTATATCTGTAATTGGAGTTCTAGAACTAATTTTAAAATACGTTCTAGTCGGTCAGGTCAGATTGTACGTATTTGTAAAATTAGGCGTTAATATAATTCCAACTACTCACCGTACGGTAATATTGCATTTCAAATATTCAAAGAAACATTTAAATTCATTATCGTCGAGATTCCGAACCCAAGCAGGCTTCCCACAGATCTGGATCGCAGCGAACCGCTGATCACTTCCGTTCATTGAACCAACGAAGGCAAGAAAACCCTAAACAACTTCACAGGTCAATTAAACTAACGCGTACGCGTATCAGGTGACAATTAAAGATTATAATTTTCTGAACACTGAAATGACTCCGATTAGTGATTTCGTGGATGAATTTTGTTTACTGCATTTAACACTAACTGCCAGGTGGCAACCATTGTGTTTGCTTATTTAAATCTACAGAGTACCACCGCCGTACGCAGCTTCTTGAGAACAACCGACACATACCACTCGCCGACCTTCGACCCAGTACCAGGGGCGTACCTACCAGGATTTTACAGACATTATTGCTTTGTCTGAATATTATTACTTTTATTTACCACATCAGAGTCAAATACATTTTAATTTATTGTAACAGTAGAATATAATAAAGCCTGTTATAACTATTCCAGTTTCACCGCATATTATTACGACTTCTGGCTCTGAGCTAAACCAGGCACCCATCCCCACAAGGACGTACCGTTACAGTCTTGAAAATAAAAAGCAAGTTCCTTAGATGTATAATCTTCCTTCTCCTTGATACCCCGGGTTCCTTTACCTTGCTGATTGCTCTTTGAATTTATTGAATGCTATCTGTTACGGTTAGTGAAACGTCAGCATGATTCAATTCCACGACAACGTGGTTTAAGCCTGAAGAGATGACACAAACTGGGGAAGCCCGGGACTTCACATTTGAGCATAATATATCTTTTTCAAATTACTTTTTGTTGTGGGCCGATTTCACCTTAATTTCCGAATAAGCCTCGTAGTTTACGAATCAATAACAAATTTTGTCGCATATGAATACCCTCAAGTTGGATAATAATTTTGAGATGAGTAGCATACGGCGCAAGAATATCATAAACTTAACCCTTTGTGTAGGTTAAAGGGTTGGTAGGAAAGTTTGTAAGATGATACGCTCCAAAAGCGTCGTGTGTGCATGTTGAATAAGAAATTAGTGTAAGAAAATTAGGACTATCAAGTTATGACGCGTTAGATAAAATATGGAGATGCGAAAGTGCTGGAAAGTAGATTAAGCACGTGACGTGCCTGTTTACCTTAAACTTTCGTTTACGTTATGTTCGCGAACCTCATAACGCCAAATTAATTCTACTAATTTAGTAAGATTGAGCAGCAGGATTATGGAATCCCAAATTTGAAATTGGAGAAAGGGTTTGATTGAAGTTCGGGTTTTCATTATTCTGGATTAATTAATAAACATGAAATCGATTCGAAATTTTCTTCGGGGTAGTGGCACTTGTGCCCGAGCAATTTGCGTCTCGTGTAATTACCGTGCCACTTGCGCCCCAGCAATATATCTAAAGGAAGCAAGGTACCATTTGCGCCTCCCCATCATACATCGTACATACGAGTAGATTCTGTACTGTCAAGTAACAACACTATTCTTTCTCCACTTTTTTTATATACTCATAACAGTGAGCCTTTTCGATTTTGCAGTAGGTAATTTTCAAGTTGTGTATATCCATACCAACGAAACTCTCAAATAATTTCACGGTATCAATGTGAATTTATTTTCAAACTGCCAAGCATTTATTACTAATCCTTTCCAATACTGCAAAAGAATATTCAATACTAATACAGAGCAATCCTATTTATCAGTATGACACGCATTTGGGAGTACTGAAACGTCATTCTCAATAGTGAATGAAATAGGCAATTAAGCAGATGGAACATGCATCTGGAAATGTTTAGCGCATGCTACTGACTTGTAGTTATCCATTAAATTACGGTTTCATTTAAAGTTGCATAAAGCAAACGCATCTTCATTTAATGGAATTTTCTGTACAGTACTTTATTTGAACAACTTAGTTGTACCGATATGTATGTGTAAAAGGAAAAATAGAAATATGGAACACAGCCGACAACTTCGGGTCTGTAAACTTTACACTGCAGTAAGGAACATTTATACATTGCAACTGAATTGCATGAACTAAATTGTATCGCAATGAATGTAACCAGTAAAAAATATAAAGAAACAATCATAAGAATATAATCGTAAACTTCTGTTTCTTTAAAGAGCATTTCTTGTCCATTTTTGGACATATGCTTCCTCCATACTTTTCCAGTCTTCTCTGTTTACAGCTTTCTTCATCCAGTTTTTCCGCACATTTTTTTGTATCTCATTATAATATCTTGATGTAGGTCGTCCAACGTGCCACTTTCTGATCGATAGTCTCTCTCCACCCTGTTGTTCTTCTGGTCCATCTTTCGTTAGATATTTGAGCAACATGGCTAACCCATCCTCACTTCATGTTCATGCTATTATTCTGATTACATCTTAAATTTTTGTTTTCTTCCTTATTAATTCCACAGTTAGTGTCACGTAACGTGATGCCCAATATGATTCTCTCCATATGCCTTTGCGTAATCCTAAATTGTTGTACAATGTTACGGTCCAAACGATCATTTACGTCAGACTACAACAAACCGATGGAAGAAGCTCTTCAGCTAGCTCAAGAAGGAGGGTGGTTTACGGAAAACGCTTAGACGAAGCAAGTCAAAATAAGCGAGCACCACCCTTTCAAGTCACTGCTAATTAAAGAACGTCGTGAAAGGGGCGAGGACCACCAGCATACGTGGAATGGAACTTACAAAAGATATGATTATACATGTATATTGAACAAGATGCGAAATAATTAGCACAATTACAAGCACAAAAGGGGAATGTTCAAACCAGAACCCGAGAATGTCCTGTTATAGATTATATATGAACAAAGGGCTTGACGTCCAATTTGATGATGACTCGCCGCTACTGGCCACGATATTTACGGCAGTATCAACAAAAAGCTGCATAGCCAATAACGGTCGAGTTGAAGGTTGTTTTATTTCATACAAACCAACCTACTTCGATTTTACACAATTCGAAGAACTTTCAAGAAACGAAAAATCACAGCAAACAGTTTTCACTAAATAGCGGTATACATGAATAATTTTTACCTTAGTTCGGCGATGAAGTTGAAGGCGTGATTTGTAAGCACAAGGTGTTCATTTCGTATCTTTACGTGTTGAACGTTCTTGGTTGGACGGAGTTAGGGACACACGACGACGACGGACTGGATGGACTGGATTGCGACAGATTATACAATATTGTGCAATGGGATTTTTCTTCCGAAAATAATACTGACGAGGACTCTGAAGATGCAAGCTGCAATGTCTTGCGAAACGTTAGTTTGTTCAGGTTCACAAACAGTAACCACTAATCCTGCCTTTGGTGAGTGTGACCTCCAATCTACGGATGCAGTCATTGTAGACCAAACACATTTCATTAATAATATTTCGTAATAACAAAAGGTGACCTAAGATACTTTATTAGGAATTAAAATAAAGAAGTGAATTTAACAAATCTACCAATTTGAAAGGAAATCAGACGAACGTCACAATAAGTTTTTCCGCTAAAGCCCATGTTTCGACTCCATATGGTAAAAGCGGTAAGACACGTTGTTCTTTCTTTCTCCACTATTTCTCTATAATTATCGTATCTTTTTCATTTCTCAATTTTTACCTTCTTTTCACATTATTTTCGTCTTATATATATGCGAACTTTCTCAATAGATATCTTTCTAACGCAGGTATCTCAAAATGGCATCTGAAATTTTAATGATGTAGAAACTATTGAAATATCAGATTTAATATCCTTTTAGAATTCATAGAATGCGAATTACCAACGATGAATTAAACCTTCCGTAATTTTCCAGGCATTTATGTTGTTAATTGATGGAAGAAAAAATTGCTTCAAGAACAGGCTGTCTTCCGCAAAGGTAGGTCCTGCATTGCCCAAGTTAGCACTCCCAAACAGATAATCGAAAAGAGAAGAGAGTTTAACTTACCAACACATCTGGCGCACTAAAGTTTTTGACAAAGATAACCGAAAAAAATTATGGTATATTATGGTTAAAAGAGAATACCCCATACACCTGAAAATACCCCAAATATCTATGAAAACACAACAATAATAGTAGGCACCGGAGAAAAGTTAACGAATGAAATACTTAATAATCAAGGAGAAAGATGGGGGTGTTGCCTATCCCACACATTGTTCAACATATATATAGATGACATTACAAGAGAATGGAAAATAATGGTAAATAGTGGAATACAAACAAACCGCCAGAAAACTATCAGGACAATGCTATTTGCGGACAATCAAGGGATTATCCAAACAGCCCACAATTATCTCCATTATGCAGTTTATCAACTTCAGACACGTGAAATGAAATTCTATAAAGTGATGACCTACATTACTATATCGAGTTGAAACATGGGCCACTACTACAAGAGATGCTTGTAAAATACAGTCAGCGGAAATGAAGTTCTTACGAGCAGTTACAGGGTGTACAAGAGAAGAAAGGTTCAGGAATAATGTCATCCGCAACGGAGTAGGGGCTGATAATATTAACAGTCAAATGGTGAAAAAAAAAAGAAATGTGGCGAAAACATATAAGGAGAATGGAAACTATAAGATTTCCAAACAAAATTTTAACTTACAAACCACATGGAAAAAGGAATGTACAAGGCTTACAAAAAGGTGGTAAACTCTGATGTCGGAGCAGGCTAAAGCCTAATCCAGGAAGGAAGAAGAAGAAGAAGAAGAAAAAATTCTAAGTAGAAATAATTGCACAAGAGAAAACAAGCAGAAGATATCGATATATGTTTCAGGGTATGTGAAACAAAATAGTGAAACTTTCTTTAATTGTATTGATATGTATAGTATACGAGGTTGGGCAAATATATAACGGGATTGATCAAATACAAAGCATGTGAGGTAGCCATAGCTGAAAATACATCTAGCATCCTTCGAAGTAATCTCCCTCGACTTCTACGCACCGTTGACATCGACGATACAAGTCGCGGAGAGCCTGCTTAAACTTGTCGCAAGGAAGTGCGTTTACATTCCGTTGAATGTCTTCCACGTCGTCAAAGCGCCTTCCCTTGAGGGTCAATTTCAGCGGAGGAAACAGCATGAAGTCCGATGGAGACAGATCCGGCGAATAGGGAGGATGTTCTAAGACTGGGACATTTCTTGTCGCCAAAAATGTCTTCACAATCAAAGGAGAATGCACAAGGGCATTGTCGTGTAGAAGGTGGCACTTGCTGGTGGCTGCCAAATGCGGTCGCACACGTCGAATGCGTTTTAGTAAACGCGTCATAACACCCTTGTAGTACAGGCTAGTGACGATGACACCCGGTGGCACAGATTCTTTGTGAATGATGCCTTGACTGTCGAAGAAAGTGATCAGCATGGTCTTCACTTTCGATTTTTGGAGACGGAATTACTTTGGCCTGGGAGACGTCTTCGATCGCCATTCCATGCTTTGTCTCTTGCTTTCTGGATCGTACTGGAAGCACCACGACTCGTCGCCAGCAACAATTGAATCAAGAAAATTTGGGTCACTGTTGGCTGTTGCAATGAAGTCGCGGGAGGTGTCCACTCGATGCGCTTTTTGCTCAGCGGTCAAATTGTGCGGGACAAATTTGGCACAGACCTTCCTTTTCTTCAAATCCTTCTCCAAAATGGTTCTAATGGTTTCACGGCTAATACTCAGCTCCTGCTCCATCATTCTCAGTGTCAGTCGTCGATCAGCCGCCACAAGTTGTCGGACTTTTTCGATCGTTACGGGGTTTTTCATTGTGATCGGACTTCTGATCATCGTAAAGGTCCTGCCGACATTCACGAAATCTGGCAAACCGTACACAGTTTTCAACATCTCGAATGTATCCGTGGCCGTTTTCCCCAATTTGAAACAAAACTTAATGTTCGCTCTCTGCTCCATGTTTGACTTGTGTCACATGTGACAGCTGTACTAACTTGTTCATTCGCATGCACAGCCTACCACGAAAGTTCTGACAGGATGCCGTTTTAGCTATGTGTAGACGAAAGTTCCAGCTACAATGTGGATATGATTTGGAAAGTCAGTTTCTTATAGCGCCCGCAGTAGTGCCAATCCCGTTTCATATTTGTCCGACCTCGTACGAATACAAATAATTCTTAAAAATAAATTGGGAATAAAATACGAGGACGGTTCACAAAAATTGTGAGTTTACAGCAAAACGTTACAAGAGATTTCTATAGAAGTGAGTCATATTATTACATATACATTGATTCTATGGTTTGTGCTAGCTGCCACAACAATTTTTACGTACTAAGGCATAATCGTCGGATTACCCTTCCAAAGTGACGTCATAGTTGCTGATATTTAGGTATGTTTTTCATTACATCTGTAAACATGTGACATCATTGTATTTACTAAAATCATATTAGGTTCAGAGTGTAGACTATGTAAGTGCTAGTTAGTAAATATTTGCTTTCGAATTTATATTTTGTTTTTAACAATAAGCAATAACAATAATAATCACGTGATCAGTGATTGTTACATTCCAAAGTTAGGCCATGTGCACTGTAAGAATTATCTATTAAAAACTCAATAAATTGCATCTTCAAATTCTTCATTAGAAGAACCTTCAATGGTAATAATGAAGAGTTGAATATCAAAGAGATCTTCTCGATATTCAACAGTTCACGTCGAATCAATAATTTTTTCTATTTTATTAGCATATGCATCCTATTTCTCTCGACCTACTGCTGGGAGCACTCTGTTCCCAGTTGTTGTAACATCTTCGGACAACGACCTGGTTGCACCGATTGTTTAATCATATGTTCTTTTCCAGTCTGACCATACCATTTCAATTGCGTTGTATTGGCAATGGTATGGCGGAAGTCGTAATATTTTATGATGAAATTGCTTGACATTTGCGTCTAGGTGGTATGTGTTTACTGGTCGTCGAAGAACTACAATATTCTAAATTTCGTCTTTTATTGCTTTTTTTGGATAATCTATAGTTACGCTTATTAACCAAGAAAATAGTTTTTTCTTAGACCTGGATTTAGTAGGTATTTCCTCCTCAACGCCGTTATGATAGCTATTGTTATCCATAATTATTATTGAAGGTTTTGTTATCAGTAGAGTTCGAACCATCGTTGAAAATTCTCTATGTTCATGTTATGATAATCACTATTACTTGTTCAACTTTTGAAAACTGATGAAGCTTTTTTTACAAAACCCCCGCTATTACCTGCATGAAGAACTATGTACTTGTATCCGTCTCCGATACCAAGTGCCATCTTGCCAACTATTTCTGTGCGTTACTTTGCTGAAAATCCAAGTTTCATCCAAAAATACTGGGTACAGCGGTGTCACTAGTTTTTGATTTTTCACATATTCGCTAAGAACTGCGGTCCTCTTAAGCTAAAGATCGGGTTTTTCCATTAAATGCAAGCTATTGCTTTACTTTTTCTATTTGATACTAATTTCTTTAAACCATTTGTATAACGAAGAAGTGGAAAATTGAAACTCTTCTTGTATTCTTCAGTTGAGCGTTTGTGTAACATTTGTACAGTTACGTGTTCCTTGGTGGCATATATTTTGTATACGAGGGCAGCCTTTTAAGTTTTAACAAACAAGCACAAGGTGGCGCTATTTAGATGAGTCATTACTATTTTCGTAAAATTTGACATTTGTTATTGTGAAAATAGTCGCAGCTTATAAATTGACGACGTAGTTTGTTTACAGTGAGCGTTTAAAGAGCAATTTTTTGAAAAAAATGGAAATCGCACAAGAAGGTTTTCGTTGGATGATTTTTTACGATTTTAGTAAAAGCCTAACTCAACAACAATGCATAGAATCGCTTCGTTCAACTTTTGGTAATGAAGTACCATCAGAAAAGACTGTTTACAATTGGTTTGCAGAATTTCGTCATGGTGGTGCGTCCATCAGTGATTAATTTTGTGAAGGTCGACCAAAGTCAGTTGTTATTCCAAAAAACATAGATGCTGTGCGCAACATGATTGAAGAAGATCGGCCTGTGACTTACAGTGAGGTAGATGCATCTTTAGACATATCGAAGACTGCAGTACATTTGATTTTGCATGAACATTTAGCTGTGAAAAAGATCTGTTCCCGATGGATTCCGCATAATTTGACCGAAGCTCAAAAAAGGCTCGTGCTAATTTCTGTCAGGAAATGCTCAAACAATTCGACTGAAGAATTGCAAAATCCGTATACAACATCGTAACTGGTGACGAAACTTGGATATATTCGTATGAACCGGAAACTAAGCAACAATCCACTGTTTGGGTGTTCCAAAATGAACCGAATCCCACAAAAATTGTTCGTTCACGAAGCACTTCCAAGAAAATGATCGTTTGTTTCTTCGGTTATACTGGACATGTCGCAACAATTCCTTTAGAGGATTGAAGAACAGTTAACGTTGAATGGTATACAACAATTTGTTTGCCAGAAGTCATCGACGAAATCAGGAAAAACAACCGAAAACGTCGCATCATTCTTCATCATGACAATGCCAGCTCTCACGCACCACGTCAAACAATTAATTATTTGAAGGAGAAAAACATCGAATTAATGTCTCATTGTCCGTATTCACCTGATTTATCGCCTAAGGGCTTCTTTGTGTTCCTGAATGCCAAACTAAAAATGTATGGACACCGATTTTCATCATCTCAAGTAGCTGTTGAAGCCTTCAAAAACCACGTTTTTGAGATACCAACTTTAGAGTGGAAAAAATGTTTCGAGAATTGGTTTGAACGCATGCAAAAGTGTATAAATCTTAAAGGCGAATATTTAGAAAAGCAATAAAGTAGTTGGTTCCGAAAAAGATTTTTTCTTTCCTAGTTTTCGTAGAAACTTAAAAGGCTGCCCTCGTACTACATCTCTAATGAAGTTCTGCAATATAGGTGTTACTTGCATTTTTACCATTATTATTTTTTGCGCTTCGTATTTTGTTCATAAACATTATCTTCTTTGATACCATACTTTCTCATGTTATACATTGTACCGTCTGACACTATCAAACCAACAAAGCGCGATATACGGCATTTGTAGCTGAAATGAATCCTTCCTCTCTACGTAATCTTTCGCTCTCCTCTTCAAAAAATTGCAAAACATTCAAATAGTATATTAAAGAACTAGTTTCATAAGGCCTCTTCTTAACGCACGAGTTCAAGTTTGAAAAACGAGACGCGAAGCGTCGAGTTTTTCAACGAACGAGTGCGACAAGTGGTCTTATGAAACGTGTTCTTTATACTATTTTTTCTATTGAGGAAGTTTAAGAGTATTTTAAATAAATTTATGTAGAAAATTTTACGTCAAATCGATTACTAGGGAGTTTTTATAAACACTTAT
>JABXWE010007525.1:0-16918 GCA_014611495.1 Limonius californicus
TTCGCGAACACTATAAAACTGTAAATAGCCTGATATCAAATATGAAAAAATTGTTTATTAAAGCTCCGTTAAGGGTTTAAAAATACAAAGAACATTTTCCAAATCTTCCATTGCCCCCAGAACCTGTTATTACCAGATGGGGTACGCAGTCATGTTTTATGCAGAACATTTTCAAAATATTAAAAAGTTTATAACAGATTTTGAAGCAGATTGTGCTGCGATGAACGAATGTAAAAAACTATTTTTGAACAAACATTTTTCATGTTTTGTTCCTGTAATAAAAAATTTACAAACCATTAGTTTGCCTTTAACGGAATCCCTACATATGGTAGAAGAATTGCAAGAAAAATGTAAAGCAATCAGTACCATCTGAAACCGGTAAAATCATAACACAAAAATTTTCTTCTGTTCTAAAAAACATTCCCGGTTACGAACAAATCAAACACATATATAAAATTTCGAATGAAGCTGTAAATATTGATCCATTACTTGTAAGCAAATTGAAATACTCGCCAATTACATTATGTTGTGATGTTGAGCGCTCATTTTCTGCTTATAAAAATGTATTAAGCGATAGGCGCCAATCTTTCTTAATGGAGAATATGGAAAAATATTTAATTGTTTATTGTTTTCGATAATTAAAATGTAATTTAAATGTTTTTTTTGCGATTTTAACTTATCTGTAGTTTATAAACCTATTCTACACTGCTATTTATTTAGGAAATAAACTATTAATGTTTAAACGTCTCTTTTTTTATATCTATATTTTTTAGGAGTGTTAATTTTTTAATATGCAATTTGTGTATATTGCATATATTTCATTTAAACTGCATATTAAGCGAATAATTAAGCCATTTTATTGTGCATCCGCGCCCTAATGTCCACGCGCCCTAACGGTCGGCGCCCTAACGGTCAGCGCCCTAGCGGTCGGCGCCTTAATGTCCACGCGCCCTAACGGTCCGCGCCCTAGCGTCCACGCGCCCTAACAGCGGCGCCCTAACGGCCGCGCCCTAACGGCCGCGCCATAATGTCCGGCTCCGCGTCAACTCAATATTAATCTTTACATAATCAAGTGGCAGTCAGTCACTTATCGGCAGATACGTGCAACATTAAAGTTCTCGTTATTGTTTCCATGAAATTCTGTTTTAAAGATATGAACTTTAACACTCCCGTACAAGAAAACTAAGCTCCAAATACCTACTTTTTTTGAAGATTTGTATTAAGCATTCATAAAGGAAAAATTCTACCTGAAGCTTTTAAGGCATTTAAAGGACACCCTGTATACCCGTGCTTTAAGTATTAAAGTATTGTAATTAATTAGAAGTTTTCTCAGAAGCGTGTATTATGTATTCTTAAGGTTTCGGCATAAGTACATAAAGAGATAATAATATAAACATCTAAGCGTATACACAACATTGGTTGTAATCGACACCCGGTCACATTGTTTTTTAAATACGTTGCCTTGAAATGCAGTAACTAAAGGGGCAGGAACTGAAATTCAAGAAATATAAATAAAACAAACAATAATATATTATATCACTACGAAAGGCCAACATAAATATAAGACAGTCCCTACTATTCTTAAAAGAAAGATTGGTTTATATTACAAAGCGGAAGGTCTTAGGATAAAATAAACCATAATATTTTAATAAGTTCATAAAAAAACCTATTGTGCATGTTATATAATTCTACAATTACGATTTTGTCATCAAAGCAGCTTTGGGGGAAATCTGACTTCAATCAATGTACTTATACACATTTAATTGTTTAACAATTATGAGCTCCAATTTAGCAAAATTACCTAAATTCATAGTAAAACTTCTAGTAAAGGAAATTAGTTTTAGATGATTAATTGTATTGATTCAATACTAAGAGATTATATTTTTCAGGAATTAGGAACAGTTCAGTACAGGTTACCTAATAAAATTTGAGGGATACAGTTGCAAGTTTAAATTTTTTACGATACAGAATTTCACTATGCAGTTTAGCAAGTACTAAATGATTTATAAAGTCATGCGTAAGTATTGGCCATATAACTAATACAGAATAATTCAAAGTATTAATAGGGTAGTAATGCGATAATGACGAAAGTAAGTAGTTTCATTTAGTTACTTGTACAAATGGGCACGTTATTTGAATAATTCGGTTTGTTAGGATTCTGTCACCCTCTACCACGCCCTTTCAAAAATGGGATCATTTTAAAAAGGCTTTGCAATTAAGATCCGCACTCCGGAACATTAGAATTAACTTTGAGAATCATATTCTTAATTTAACAAGTGACGGGTGGGCGGATCTCTGTAATTTGCACCGTTTTGGCGCCTGTCGTGATTTCCTTGTTCCCCAGAAGCACCTACCCCTAAAGGATCACCCCGTATGATAGACTGCAGCGAGGGGATTTGGACCTATATCACATAAAACGATTGCTAATACAGTATAAGTGAACTCAAGCGTCCCTTATAAATGGATTTTATCAATTTAAAACTGGTGGATGCTTGAGCGATTATAGATATTGATAAAATAATTTCTGAAATTAATATCTTGTCCGTTCTCTGTGTCGTGCGTATTTAATGCTTCCTTCGTTAATCACGTTTTGCGCTCCTAAAGGTTTAAGTCACTGGTTTACTGTTATAACAACATCGCATTTCAAAATATTTACTCACACCCGATACCAGTGCATGAGTGCATGTAGATTATCAAACATTTAGTAATTATGACTCAATATTTGTTATATATAAAATATATACACAAGGTAAAAAATAACGTCATTTGTAATTTATCACTTTAATTGCAATGTTACACATGTCGTAATAATATTTAGTCACAATTTCTCTAGGAACAAATTAATTTCTGTTACACAGATTTACTAATAAAAATTGCAGATTGTTATCTAAGTATCGGTTTCACTAGAATTTTCTTTTGAAATTACTTTTGTTTGTGCTAATATGCGAGGCTTGTTCAACTGAAACCCATCTTTGATTAACTTAGCCTTGAAAACAAATGCAATAATTCAAATGACGCTTGTTAATATTAGCAATGTTTGTAAGCAACACAATAAGTTTCTGGCGTTTGAATTTGGTTCTGACTTTTAAAACTTCGATTTCGAATTGGCGGTTGTTGTTGAAAATCCGTCCAAGTTTGATCAGCGTGCGGCCCTACCATTTTTATGCGCTGAGGGTGTGTGCAACCATTGCAGATTAATATGCGAATGCAAGCAGTGTATGGAAATGCATGTATTGCGTACCCAACTGTGGAGGAATGGTGCCAAAAGTTTAAGAATAGAAAATAGGGGACTATGTATGAGCCGCGACCAGGTGCACGGTGTACTGCATTAACAGAAAGCAATATGGCATGTGGGGAAGGCCTTATTAGAGAAAATCCTCGAATTTCAATTAGAGCAATTTCAGAAATTGTTGGTGCGAGTGTAGGATCTGTCCATAGTATTGTTCGTAAGCTGGTTTACAACAAAGCTTGTTCGCAACGGATTCCTCGTCTCTTGTGTAATGAACAAAAATGCTTGCGAATGGGCTTATCTCTGCAAAACCTCACAGACTATAGACAAAACGGTGATGATTTTCTTCTGTCAATAGTTGCTGGTTACGAAACTTGGTGCTATTAGTACGAGCCCGCCAGTAAGTTATCGTCGATGCAATGGAAATACAGTGGAGTCCGGATATAGTGAACTTGAAAAATGCATTAAGACTCATGTTGATTAAACGTTTAACATATGTATGTGTTTTATACGGTTACATTTAGATGCAGTAAGTTTATTTTCATGTGTATGTATTTATAAATGGCGTATTGAAAAAAACACATATGTATTATAAACTACTTAAGTCGGATAGTCGGATATTTTAGTTTGTACATGAATGCTAGAAAAGCTAATGTTATTTATATGGCTTTCAAGGGCACAAAAACCATCCCAAACTATTTCTGGAACTTCGCGTGATTGCAAAAAAATGCGAGTATCGGTCATTTTCTGTGTCATTTCTTTGATTGAAGGAACACTAACCATAACATGCTCATCAAACTCATTCTCGTTCTCTTCGTCATCACTTACTGCCACATTAGTCACTAAAAACAAAAAAATAAAAATGTTTTAAATTTTATTCCAAAGTTGCATTAACAATACAAGAAAATAAGACCGCAGCATCAGGGCCTTCCCTAAGCTTTTTTAACCACTCACTTACTGATAATTCGTCATCTGAATCAAATTCAGCTACTTTTTCAAAAAATCCTGCATGTTTAAAACAGTTTGCAGTGGTTTCACCAGTGACCTTCTGCCAAGCCAGATGAATAAAGTTTACAGCATCTAAAATGCTTACTGAAAATTCTTTTCCACTGTCAATTGCTTCCAACATCTTCATTAGCATAATTTTTCTGTAATGGTTTTTTAAGGAATGAATTACCCCTTGATCCATGGGTTGCAGCTTTGAGCTGGTATTAGGCGGCATAAAAACCAATTTAATTTGGTTAAGGGGAACTTCAGGATGCGCTGGGCAATTATCAACCAAAGTAAAATATTTCTGTTTTTCTTTTGTAACTCTGCATCCCATTGAAGTAGATCCTCTCTAAACAAATTAGATGTCGTCCACGATTTACTGTTTGATCTGTATTTCACTGCTAATGTATTGTTTTTAAAACATCTAGGACTGGCGGATTTTCCTATAATAAGCCGTCTTCTCTTTTCCGTTCCAGTCATGTTCGCAGCTACCAAAACAGTAATTCTCACTTTAGACATCTTCCCACCAGCACAGCTTTCTCCTTTGAATTTCTAAGTTTTATCCGGTGTCAGTCTGCAAAAAAGCTCGGTCTCATCGGCGTTGAAAATGTGTTTACTGTTATAGTTGTTGCGAAGATCAGGCCAAATAGTACTAAGCCAGTCATCAACAACATTCATATCAACTGACGCAGACTCGCCAACAATTTTTCCTCCGATGATGCAATGTCTCAGCTTAAATCGTTCAATCCAACTTCTAGAACATGTAAAGTCTTGTTACCAATGTTATTACCCATTTTAGTAGTTGTTCTTGAAGAATTGGGCCACTTAAGGGAACATTATCTTTCCTCTTTTTGAGTAAACCACTGTAAAAGTCTCTTATCCACCTCTTCATATGCTGATTTTTTCATTCTTTTGCGCTTAACATTGACGTTACCATACAATGATAAAATATCTTTTGTTTTCTTCCAAGTTACGGACACGGTAGATTTAGGTAAACTCATTTCACGACATATGTCACTTTGTTTAGCACCATTTTCTATTTTTCGAATAATATCATACTTGTCTTTTAGTGTTAACGCTTTACGTTTTTGTTTTTCCATTGTGAACGACCAACACGAGACTATAAACTAAACTCGTAAGATTCACTCTATTCACAGTAGAATCTCCAGCCCTCCTGAAAATAAAATTAATGTACTCCACATCCTAAGTTACAATCGGGAAATTACCGGGCAACCACCGAAAAGTTTACTACATAAGCACGTACGTTAAAAACGGGGAATTACCCGGGGAACCCCCGAAAGTTTACTATAAACGGAAATTTTATACCTTAAGTTAATACAATTAGGTTCACTTTATCCGGAAGTTCTTTATAAGCGGGTTCAAGCTAATAAAATTCGGTTCACTTTATCCGGAAGTTCATTATAAGCGGGGTCATTATAACCGGATAAAAATTGTTATAGTTTTATGGGAAAAAATTAGGATACCTAAAGTAGCGGTCACTATAGCCGGAAGTCCACTAAAAGAGGGTCCATTATATCGGGACTCCACTGTATTCAAGTTCATCACCGGCGAAGAAGTTTAAAGCACAACCTTCTGCAGGCAAGGTGATGTTAACATTTTTTTTCGACCATGAAGGACCCTTGTTGATAGAGTTTAAGGAAGTTGGAGTAAATGTCAATGCAGATCTGTACAATGAAACTTTGAACAAGCTTCATCAAGCAATAAGACGGAAAGCTTCAGGAATCATTTGGGGGGGATTTGGGATCATTTTGATGCACGACAATGCTAGGCCTCATGTTGCTAATGTGGTAAAAGGAAATCTTCAAGGAAAGAAATGGAGGGTTTTAGACAGTGGCGTACGGTCCATGGATGCAAGGGAAGCAATGCATCCCCTAAAATTTCCAGCTAGCAGTTAAATGTATATATTTTAAGTGAACTTCCAATTTTTTCTTTCGAATTCCTACAACTTTTCAAAATACTATAAATTTTTATAAAAAGTGCCAATGCTGGCAACGGCGCGAATGCACTTGTGTATACTGAATCCAAGCCTTCACTGGAACTGCTGACTTATCAGCGTTTCCCCGGCGGGCCGCGCCGGTCGGCCTAAAATGACGGTACCAGTGTTGCCAACAATAGGTACTATGCATGCACTAAATAGAACATTGGAATCCACCAGAAATGCACCAAAACGGTGGCGTAATCAGAATTTTGGTTTGGGGGATCAAAAACAGTATATCGAACAATTGTTTTTGTTATATGAAAATTTATTAGCAAAAAACAAAGTAGCAGAAATAAACCGATAGCAAACGACTAAATCAAATTACTCAATTAATTATGCGTGTTTAATTAGAACTTTATATTTTAACATTTTTACTAAAATAATAGGTATAGAGTAATAAACGTTACATAGTTAACATTAACTATTAACTTATTCTAATTAAAGTTAATCTCATTAAAAAAACTAAACACTGTAAACGCACAATTGCACATGTTGAAGACAAGATAAAGTAAATAAATCTCTTTTTAACTAACAAAACAGGGACAAAAAAATTATAAATACGTAATTATTATTATTAACACGTATTGTGCCACCATACAACCGAAAAATTCGGTCCCACTGGCCAGCCAGATTTTTTTACGAATTTATATCTAAAATTATATTTCGTACAATAATTAATTACTTTTTTTGTAAATTCATAACAATTTTTTGAAAAAATTGAAAAAACAATTTGTGGTGACACGTTGGTCTCACGCAGCCATATGGTTTCTTTCAAGTGTATATGGCCACGGGAGACCAATGTGTCACCACAATCTGTAAGTTAGAACTTGCACATTCTTTTGTGTATGGAAGACCAATGTGTCACTACAATCTGCAAGTAAGAATTTGCACAGTCTTGCGTACATGCATTGCAGTATATCGTTTGAAGTTAGTTCGGTATAGTAAGTGTTTCCAAGTACATTAGGTGTTTGCTTACAACACTGTACCTAGCTAACATGATGTACGAGCAAAAGCAGAAAGAGTTAGAACGATTATGGCAAGAATATTTGTCTGACGGGGAAGATATGATAGAGCCGTTTGAAAAGAGCGAAGACGAGTATTTACCCGAGTCACTAGATTCCGAAACTGATACAGAAACTTACACCAAACAGCCTCCCAAAAAGAAACAAAAGAAAACCAAAGATAATACGAAATATTACCCTTCAACGTTATATATAATAAACACAAATCATACATTGACCTTTCCGACCAACAAAAAAGTTATAACACATCTTTGCGCAAAAGTATCAAATAGTATAGGAAATTAGCAATTGAATTTCTAACTGGTACAGCCCTAGTCAATGCGAATGTAGCACATTAGGAAATAACAAATGAATCTATGACTATAACAGATTTAGAATATCTATCGTGGCTGAACTTCTACAAAACTCAAACGATAGTAAAACACTAGACGAAACCATGACCGAAAATGGCAAATGACAAATTAGAAAATGTGGGACGAAAAGGAAGGCGCCGATATACTGTGCGCGTTTCCAAAATAAACAAAGAATCTGGGTGTAAAGAAGGAAGAAAAAAAAACACCCCAATCAAATTTCAAGTTCCAAATTTGCAAATAACATTATAGTTTGGAATACTTTTTTGATACACATACAGCAAGTTTGTAGCTTTCAGGTATTTTTTTAAATTTCGATAAAATTATTTTGTTAGGAAATATGAACATAGTTTTTGAATATTCTCTATAAGTATAATTTTTTACACAAAATGTGCTTGGTTTTAGTGTTTCCAATATCATATATATTTGTTTTCTATAAAATGCACTTAGTTTTATAATAAATACAGAAGCATGTCTTCGAGTATTTAATGTAAGCAAATTAAAAATTTGGAGCCGTGTGGTGACACTTTGGTATCATATCCACGGCGGCCAAATGCAGTTTCGGGATCTTCAGGCCACCTATTTCACTGCTCCATATGATTTACACTGATTTCTTGCACCAATGTGGATTCACGTGGCCGAAACCAATAGTCGAGCATGTGAGACCACAGTGGTCTCACGCGGCCTATACTGCCTAAAATCTTGTGAGACCGCGTTGGTGCGACATGGCACAATACGTGTTAAAGGTAGATATTAAATGCTTCTTCCTCGTCTTGATTTATTTTTCGCGTGTTTGTATTTTAGCAACCATTGAATTCGGCAGTCGGTAATTAAAACAACATTTGTTGTATCTTTTAAATCCAGCCTTTACTGTTAATATTGCGTTGACAGAATCAACATGAAGTCTATTTCTTAATTTGCTTTTAATAATGTCGCACATACCACATTTATATGCACGCATAGAAGAGCATATAAACATTCAAAGCGAATTCAAAATCAGCTATTTCAATTTGAACAGCGCTGCCAGACACATACATACATAACATAATGACTATGCTTACAGCTAAGTTTGTAGCAAACAGGACTAGCGCTGGCGCGCACACTTCTCCATCTAGTGTTTAAAAAGGTGAGAAATAGTACAGTTTTAAACCAGCACAGATTCCAGATTCAGCTATAATTTAGTGCAAAAAAATATTTTTCTATTTATAGCAATACACCAGATTTTGCACTAGCGCACTAGAACGCAATTTTGGTCACCAGATGAGGCTTCAATACACCAGATCTAGTGCAAAATGCACCAAGTTGGCAACACTGGACGGTACAAGTGGATGCAATTCAATAAATGAATCCGCGTACCCTGTCTGCAGTTAAGAGAATAGGCGACGCGACGGTTAGTGCGCAGGGCGGCGAATATATCTAGCAAGTAGCACTGTATGACGTGTGTATGTGTGTGCTGGATGCAATATGAAAATTGAATCCAGCAGTTCTCTGATAGACTGCCACCTGTCCACCAGCGCAAAGGGTTTCGTTTCGCTAATATCTACTTGTGCAAAGCCACTTTTCGATATATAAGTAATAGAATAATTTATTATAAATAATAATTAGCGTTAGGCATTCAATAGAGAAAGTTTTGATTTTGTTTTTAGTTTAGTTTTTCGGGCGCGATGGATGTAAATCCACAACCGGGTACAAGTACAGACACCCAGGATCAAGCTGAAAATAGTGATTTAAGGGAACATTGTTTAATAAATTTGAATGGTTTTTATGACATATTTGCTCATAAACTACATAAACTATTACAAGCGGTATTTATTTACTCAACCTCAGGCAATTTGGTACCAGTCGACAGCGCTATTCTGTTTATTTCTTTTTTTTTTCAAAAAAAATTCCGGACCCTCCCCTTTCTACCGGGCGGGGGTACGAAGGGGTACTTCGTACCCCCCAGATCCCGCGGATATCCCCATTTGAAAATTTCCTAATACAAATGCATCCCTCACTTCAAAAGTCACCGCACGCCACTGGTTTTAGAGCATCCACCATACAGCCCTGATCAATCGCCTTGCGATTTCCACATTTTTGGACCGCTGAAAAAGGCGTTAAAAGGTCGGCATTTTGAGTCTAACGCAGAAATACAGATAGCTATGGAACACTTCTTCAATCAACAGCCACAAGAATTCTATGAGCAGAGTATACCGCGGTTAGTAAAACAATGGGATAGGTGCTTTAACTGGGATGGTAATTATTTGTAGTTAATTTGTTGAATAAGTTTTTTATAAAGCAAAGATGGGTTTCAATGGAACACACTTCGTATTATTAAAAAAAAATAAGTCACTGAAGTTTACTTGGTAGAACCCTTTCGAAGAAATATTTGCGTAAAGCTAATTCATATGCATTCTAGCGCTGGAAGAAAGTCTGGCTATATAACCCCAAAAACAATTCGACTGTGAAAGCGCGATGCTCACCATTATCTTTACATTTACAAATGTTAACATTCGCTGTAAATAGAGGCAGGCAGGTAACACTAAAAGTTAGGTTAGGTTAGATTAGTTTTTTAAGAGATTACCCAAACCGCTCTTAAAATAATAAACGAGTGGGTGGCAAAAAAGGACCAACGTTGGCGCATCATAAAACAGTGGCAGTAATACTGACCGAGGCTAAGAGGATAAAGGAACTAAGACTGGAAATAGAAGTTGAAGTAAAAACCAAAGAGGTACTAATATACGTTCCACGCAAACATACTAATGAGAATATATATGAACAAATTAGAATGGAGAGCATATATAGATGGCAAACGAAATGGCAGGAGAATAACGGTAAAACGAATTGGACTAAAACAATAATTATAGATATTGGAAGATGGTATACTAAAAATCATGGAAACGTATCCTATGTTTTTACACAGGCGTTGAAAGGTCATGTATGTTTCAATAAATATTCGAAAGGTTTAAAATAACGAATGATGGAGAGTGCTATTGTTGCAAAGAAGATACAACTAAGTACACACTGTTTGAATATCCAAGATGGTCGAGGCAAGGACATAGAGCTAACATAGAAGTACGTGAAGATATAAACGAAGGACATATGATAAAATTAATGGTAGAAAATTAGTCAAAAAGAAAAAAAATAGTTAAGATGATAGAGGACATTATGGAAACAAAAAATAAAAAACAGTGGGAAAGACAGGACGTAGGGGAGGGTAAGACAGCGCTAGGTTAGTTTAGTTTTGAACTATAGAGCAAGATTAGTTAATTATATACTACGTAGGGGGGACCGCGGTAGAGTAATGGCCTCAGCGCTCGGCTTCGGAGTTATTCTACCAAAGTCGCTCAGATTCGAATCCTGAGCACTGCACATTCCCAGGGTGTTTGTGGTGTCTGGGGCATGGGGTTTTTCAATGGTGGGGCATGTTAGACCTGTGAATAGCACGAAATGTGCTGAGCCGGGATAAGCTGGGAGGGATGGGAATCTTGGAGATGCCGAAGGCAACTCCACGATTCTTTAAAAAAATAAATAAAAAAAATTACGTAGCATAGATTAACTGGTTTCATGTGTTATAGCAGTAGGTTGTTATAATAACAAAAAACGACGAACTTCCAACCTGAAGTAATGCATAAGTAGTTCCAGGTTAGTAGGTTTCAGTGTGGTCATTTGCTGGGTTAATAGTTGACAACTGCGCCTTAAAAAAGGTTAGTTTAGGTTAGGTTACGTACGTTAGGTTAGGTAAGTTTCAAAATACCAAAATTGCGGCGAGCAAATAACAGGAAAGATGAAGTAAGGTTACGTTAAATTAGCTTAGGTTAGGTTACGTGGAGCCTCGGTGGAGTAGTGCGGAATCTCGACTGGGGCGACCGCATTTCGCTTAGTTAAGTTTAGAGTGCATGTTGCATGAATGTTGGGGACGCCCGCACCCCCCTGAAGTAATGCGAAAACGGTTTCCAGGGGGGGGGGGTAGTATGAACGAATTAGAAAAAAAAGGCTAGGTTAGGTAAGGTAAGGTTCAAAATGGTAACGGGCAGTTATCACAAAAGATCAGATAGTTCTTAACTTTGTAAAGACGAAGAAGTCACACCACTGGATTAGTGAAAACGATAACCAATTAACATTTCAAATGCAAATATATGACCGTTTAACAGCATATATGATCGACTGGGTGCATCTCCGGCGTTAAACTGTGGCATAACTTGTTGCAAACATGGAAAATCTATAAACTGAAAAGTAGAGATATACAATACCATGATATAATACCAGAAATTAATTACTGCATCAACAAAATTCGCGATTTGGGTCTGCTAATATTAATACAAGCGCGTAGAGCTACAAACTCTACCACTCAAAACTTGCTACTCGAAACGTCGAAACGCACCCTTTGCTACATCTGGGAGTTGTGGGAGGAAGAAGAAAACGAATATTAATACAAGACGGTCTCGCATCACCCAGAGCTAATTTTTATTTAAAGTTAAAAAATGCCTTGTTCAAAACCAATGCCATTTTTTCAAATTTGCGTTTCAATCCCACTACTGAATAACCACGTGCTTCTCCCCAGCCCTAAAATACAGGCACAGAGGACTTATAATTTAATGTCGAATTTGAACATTACAAATACCGTAAAAGGTGTTTATGGAACTGACACGCCACGTTAACCAAGTCCGGATGGGGAAATTATGTATGATTGGTTGCAGTACTAGATTTGCTCAAGAGAAGAACGCTTTCTCACCGCACAGACTAGGTTCCTGTAGAAAATGATCCAATAATGACGGTATTGTCGTTTAAGATATTTATTTTGCGCATAGGATTGTGCTTAGTTAATCTTCAAAGTTTATTACTGCTTGCAATCAGGAAATATCTTTATTGAAATGGAAAAACATTCTGAAATTAATGACACCAATAAAAAGTTTACATTATCAGAATTGATCGCGTTTTTGTACTTACTTTTCTAATTACGTTGAGTTAACAGTGATTTATATAGTAAACCATAAAACTTGTTCAAGAATTATTGGCAGAAGAAGTCGAGAAAGTAGTAGTAGTAACATAATATATAGAGCTATCATGTTTGTTGAAGTAGTTTCCAATAACATGATAAATCCAAAGCTACCCTCGCTGTAACGAACCTAATTCTCACCCTCGTCGTTCCCGTTGACACATATTCGCGGCGTGACGTCACTAATTGTAATCGTGTCGGTCTACATTGCTACAATGTGAGCCAGAATTGGGTTCCAGAACAAGGATCCTTAATTAGAGTTTCCGAAAGCTTCCCCGATTTTTATTCTTGAATAGAGAAATTCAGATTTTCCTATTATTAAAATGGCGAAGTTTAAGTACCTACATCTCTTTTGCAGTGAATCGTGCATATAAATCCGTACTTTAAATTACTTTATGGTATTCAGTGAACAAAATACATGGTTATAGCATTTTCTAAATTTTTTTAGTTGCTTTAAATGTTATAAAAACATAATTTTTCATGTATGCACTTAACTTTGGTAAATCTCTGCGGCTTTTCGAATACTTCAGTATGTATTTATGTATTTAATATTTTCTGAATTGAATATTGCATAAATTACATGATTTATTTTTTTATGGTCATTCAACTCTAGACCAACTGGTGTAATGTTATTGCGTAGTTCACACGTCTGCAAATTTTGCAGAATGACACGAATGTCGCTAATAATTTCTTTATTTGTAATGTAGGACATAAAGGTATCGACATGATAATAAATTTCAACCTTACAATGGCTGTAAAAACAATCGCGAAAATTAAGTCGTATATGTGCTGTGTAAGCATTTTTTCGATAATTATATGAATTTAAAGTCCAATACTTCTACATATTACAGTTTCAGCGCGACATATTATATCAGCATATTTTGAAAATGTGGAAACAATTTCATCATTTTCATCTCACTACTACAGTTTTGAATTAGGTGCAAACGTTTCCGTGATATTTTTGTCTCAATCGAAATTTATTGTAAAAGATTATTTTTCACATGTACTAGATTATGAAAATGTTGCCGAAAATTCATTGAAATATTTTATTATTATTTTGTTATTCAAGTCCATTCTTCTTCTTGTGGCTTATAACCCTTGATGGGTTTCTGCCTGCTCTACTAGTTATCTCCATCTTGATCTATCTTCAGTTAGTTTTCGCCAACCTTTAACTTCCAATATTCTTAGATCTTCCTCGCACTCATCTATCCATCGCTTCGTAAGTCTTCCTCTTATTCTATTTTCCACCGGTATCCACTCCATTATTCATCCGGAGAAGTAGGGAAGGGTAGGGAAGTGAAAAAAGCAGTGATCAAAGCGAAGAACCATACTTGCAACGAAAAATGCAACGAAATTGATGGATACATAGGTGGAACTAAGACACAAGAAGCGTGGAAAACTATTAGAAATATGAAACAGAACCATCAAAATCGAACGAATATTCAACTTATATCAATGCGAGACTGGCGAGAATATTATGAGAAAACGTTAAACGAAGAAAGAGAGAAATATAAAAAATAGAAGAGAATCAAAGAAGACGAAACAATGAACAAGAAATTATAGCCAGAATTACAAAGAAAGAAATCCAAAATGCACTAAAGGGCATGAAAATTGGAAAATCCCCGGGTCCAGGATGTATTCCGATTGAACTAATAAAGAATGCCCCAGAACAACTTATAGAAATATTGTTACAAATATTCAATAAATGTCTTACAGAGGGCGACAAAACGCCACGGGAATGGAAGATGGCTTACATCACCTCAATATACAAAAAGCGAAAAAAGGACGAATGTAATAACTACAGAGGCATTAGTGTATTATCTTCAATCGGAAGACTGTATGGAAAAATAATTAAAGCAAGAATAGAAAATGAGATTGTGATAGGGGAGGAACAAAGCGGTTTTACCGCAGGAAGGTCATGCACAGACAACATATTCTCGCTACGTCAACTCATAGAAAAAAGGAAAAGGTAGACTCATGCAGTGTTTGTAAATTTGGAAAAGGCATATGACACCGTTCCCCGGTCAAAACTGCTCCAAGTATTGGAAGATGCGAATATAAATGAAAAATATATTAGAACTATTAGAGACTTATACGCTCTCATAAGCGGACACGGACACTGTATTTTCACACACACTAAATCAAAAACCTCCATTAGGCGGAGGCGTAGTTCTAATAAACGGACTAGTGGACCAAAAGTATTTACTTATTTGGTGGTTCCCCGTTTTAAATGCCCACTTGATTTTGATTGTGTAGTTATTCCCAGTCTTACTGCACTCATTGTTTCTGAACAAACGAATACGTACGTTGCTAGCATTAAAATGACACCGGAAAAAAGATCCTGAAGATTGTACTTCAACTTGATCCTGAAGATGATCTACCACTATCAGCACTTGCTGATTTGTGTTTAAAAAGTGTCAAAGAGTTAAGATCTACAGATGACCAAATCTAAAAAACTTTATAACCATGGACAGAAATACTCAAACAAAGACGAAAACATTGACATTCAAATGTTAAACGTTGAATGTGAAAATAACGACGAGGAAGATAACAAACGTGAATAAAAAGACGAAATGCAGCAATCATCGAAGGTTCTAATTGGATAATCTCTTATGATGAGGCTTTAAAACTTGCTAGCAGTTTGATATAGTTCGCAAAATATAACTTCACGGCATCTCAACATATAACAAATCTGGAGAACCATTTCTAACACTGTTTTATGCAGAAAAAAGGGCAAGATTACTACAATCGACATTTTAAATTTTGTTCAAGTAATTGACTACCGACTAATTTTTATTTGATTATATACATTGCATTCATCCCGGATGCGCAGTTTTTTTATTTAATTATTGCGTACAATACATATGCGTATGTACTCCAAATACACAAAAATAAACAAATTGAAAGTAAAATTGCTATATTCAAACTTTTTCCCATAGGCGGACACCTCCCACAACCGAACATGACCGTGAGTGTCCGCTTATGAGAGCTTTCACTGTACATGTATATTTTTCTAGCAAAATCTTGTGCTGCAACCAACCACACACTATTCCCCAACCTGGTTGGCAACCTCAAGAAATAAAAAGTTGTTAAATAATATTTTAATCGTAGATACTTCTATTGATGAATATACTACAACGTAAAAACATCAATAATCTCTATTAAAAAGAAAAAACAGCGTATTTTTGAATTTATTTTCTTTTTACAGTTTCATTCAGTAACAATGATTTTGCGCCAGTTATAAAGTATGAGGCAATTGTTGAATTATTCCTTCTTTAGGTAGATGTTCAAACGCAATTATTAAAGAAAACGACATTCTGCGATACATTTTCAGACAATATCTATAAGAGTTTTTAAATTTTGTAGAATAAATTAATGATAATATTAATTCTCGCCTATGAAATGAATATAGAAGCCGAACAAACGCATAAACGTATAATTACAATAGATTTTATTAGCTTTACACCGATTTTTCGGTGTCAGAACATGTCAGTTTCTACATTTAAACATAACCCGACAAACTAAACATAATTTTGTGTATATGGTTCTAATTAAACAATTTTGTTTAAAATCATTTTTAATCTGCAGATTAATATTTAATCCATTGACAGCTTTAGAAATAGTATTTCGGTGGTTTACTATGTATTAAGATTGAATGTAGTGTACTGTTTTAATTAAATTGTTACCATTTACATTTTACTTTAGAAATTATTATTTTTTGCAATTAAAACTTGACAGCTTGGCCTTCTGTTTATTAATATAACTATGCCTGCATCATATTTAATGCATATTTCTTAAAACAGAATGTCGTCATATTTCGGCTCTTTTTTTTCTATAAAGCTAAATTCTGCACTTTAGTAAGTATACTTTGGCTAGTATCGGCAGTGCCCCTGGGTGTTATGGCGCCCCGATGCAAAGATTGTTTCGGCGCCCTTAATGAATTTATTGACACAATATATTTTCATTGGAAACTATAAAACAGTGTTCCACAAGGTAATTTCGACACCTTTAGCGTATGTCATATGTTCGCAAGTCAAACACATCCTTGGAATTTTAAAGTCTTGTCTTGGATTAATCTGTAATTATAAAGATGTAAACATTATAAATATTTTCATTCATTCATTATTGATAGTATACATTTCAAATTTTATTAGGTTATTTTTGTAATTATTTAATAAAAATTTAAAATTAATACTTCAATTTGCCAGTGTTTGTCTATATTTTTAGTTAGATATATTGAAGGTTAGATTACCGCCTGAAGTGTTCTGTGGTCCCTGCGGTCGGAGTAGTGAGGTTATGCAGTTATGGACTATGTAAATAAACGTTTATTTGAAATAAAATTGTTGCATA
>JABXWE010007526.1:0-20201 GCA_014611495.1 Limonius californicus
TGTAATTTTATTATTATTTATGACTTTTAAATATCTGTCTGAACACACATAAACTTTTGTATGGGGGGCAGGATTTAACGTATTACAATTATTAAACAAATTTTTAACGCGTGGATGAACATTTTCTGAAAAGAAAAGTCGTATTTTTACTTCTTTCTCGAAAGGGCATGAAGGATTAGAAGAAGAAGAAGTTCTTTAGTTTAAACATCGTCATCTCAAGCAGTGGATATTTGCAATTAGTAGATTGTAATTACTTAAATAATAACCATAAAATCACAAATATAAGTAATCAATTCTTCAGCGCTAAATACTAAGAGAAGGGTAGATACAGATAAGAAAACATGAAGGCAACGTTTTACCTATCCCTTCTAAAAAACTACACCGACTTAATTACCACGATTACTTGTGGTAAAATTTGTTTAACTAGAGATGTATAATAGTGGCTCCTACGGCCTTAATGTATATGAATATTTAAAAGTTGTTTTGACTAAAATAGCAGTAATAATATATGCTATTATTATTTTGATTTTTCTATATGATCAACGATTTGACCAATTTGTGACACATAGGCAATCAGTTCTTTATTTATGGTTTGATATTTGGTTGCTAAAGTAAATGTCAAGATGAGGCTTCTTCCAATAATGTTAAAATACAATGTACCTAATTAATGGTCAGCAACGATATAGAGGGCGTCCCAAAACTTCATTGTATATAGCCAAGAGCCAACAGAACATTTTAAATTATTGCATGCAAAATTCCGCACGGAATTCTTTTAAAAGATATGGCGACCCAACGTTTACATATTAAAATCCAGAAAGCGCACGTCCTCATTTATTTAGCCTTTGCGAATCCATGATTCCCATCCCACCCAGCTTATCCCGGCTCAACACATTTCGTGCTGTTTCACGGGGCTGACATGCCCCACCCCTGAAAAACCCTATGTCCCAACTATAACTAAGACACCACAAACACCCTGGCTAAGTGCAGTGCTCAGGATTCGAACATAAGCGAGTTTGGTAGAATAACTCCGAAGTCAAGCAATGCGGCCACTACTCTACCGCGGTCCCCTATCACAAATTTGTGGAAGTATCTATATGCAAATCTATAATCTGATAACATATCCTTCTTTCGTAATAAATTAAAAATGTTAATAAAAACGCCAGATGAAAAAAAAACGGAGCTGTAAACAACCCGGATACATTTTGTATACGGGATGTTTAAAAAATACGTTCGGTCAATGGTAATTCTTATGAATTCGGCTTGTATGCCGAATCATTTCCGAACCGGGCACTTCCTTGTGACAAATTTGCATCAACGTTTATCCGTAGCTGGCGCATTTAAATCAAGAAAGATGATGGTCGGCCTAGATCAGTTTCTACTCCTGAAGCGGAGCTTAGCATTTCAAGAAGGATTGAAGATAATCCAGGTACCAGTACTAGGAGACTTTCTGCCAAAACAATCATTAATGCTTCCCTAATTTGAAGAATGTTACGTGAGGAGTAATTGTACCCATACCATCATCAAAGGGTACAGGCTCTTATTGTGCCTGATTATGCTGCACGTCTTGTGTTTTTCCGATGGGCACTGACAAGAATTGCGGAAAACGCAAACTTTGTTAGTGAAGTCATATTTACTGACTTCGCTACTTTTACAAGAAATGGCATTTTTAATTTCCACAACAGCCATGTTTGGTCAGATGAAAACCCTCATGCTATCATTGAATCGAATCATCAACAACGATTTTCAATTATCGTTTGGCAACCCCTCATTCATAGATTGAATATGTGGTTGATGCACGATGGAGTTGCCGCACATTTTTCAATCATGGTCAGAAATGTCCTAAACGAAAATTACAACGGCAGGTGGATAGGGCGAGGGGGTCCAGTTGTGTGGCCACCTAGATCTCCTGACCTCAATCTGCTCGAGTTTTGTATTTGGGGGTATTCAAAGTCATTAGTTTATTCAAGCCGTGTGAATAATTTAAAGGAATTGCGAGAACGAACAGAGCCTGCCAGACTGTTCGTATGAATCCGGGAATCTTTGAGAGAATGCGGCATTCATTTTTACGGAGATGCGAAGGATGCGTACAAATGGAAGGAGGACGTGTAGAGCAGCTACTTTAATTGTTTGTAATTAAAATGTTTTATTTGCACGGCTATTTGTTTTAATGGGTGGGAAATTTATTGAATAGGCGAACGTATTTTTTAACACCCTTTATATGAGTATACTTACTACAAGTTCAATCTTAAAAATCGTTCTTTTTTGCCTATAACTACCAATGCGGTTTTGTGTTGCATTTTCAAATATCTTTACATAATGTCACAAAGTTTTGGAACATTTTGTATTTTATACTTATATATAATAAGCGTGCGCAACTTTTTATGTTAAACTTGGGTGGATATGTTATGTCATGCTAAACTGAGAAATTAAATAAAATTAAAATAATTAATATAATTCTATTAGGGCTTTTCAAAAAACCAGGATCACTTGCGATGTTACTACTGAAAAATAATTTGGTACTACCGTAATAGGAAATACTGTTCAATGGCAAGCGTAAGAACTTACTTTATTGTAACGTATATCCTGGTTTACGCTATTTAAACTAAAATATGTCATGTTGCCTCTTTCCTTAATTATTATCTTAAAACATATTTCTCTCCTAATAACTATTACCTAATTTAATTTCGTTTCCCGTTTGATTTCGCTACTAATTTGTTCACAAAAGCACTTTATATATTAAATAAAATTTTGCCTAGTTTTTTTAAGGAAACCATAATAATTCCACTTCGAAGATAATCACGACTTTCTTACGTTTTGATGAAAAATTAAGCTTTCAACGCATACAATAAGTATTGACTTTGTTGTGCCAATGCAAAATTTCTTATGTATTTGGAATTCGAATAATCAGGTCATTTGCTATTCGAGCCAATTACTACATTTGACCTGCTTACCTACTTGTAAAATGACGACTAATGAGTAGCGCACCTTACGAGAAAAAAAGTGCAAATGCGGTATCTTGAAACTAAAACTACAGGAAATCAGCCACGTAGTAGATACTATATTTAGATTAACAATTTGTATTAATTTATTGTAAGCATTTCTGTTACTGTTCATTACTGACACAATTGTATGTTAGGTCAGGGGTGTGAAGCAATTCGGAATTTGCAATTGCAATCGTGCAGATAAAGTATTAACCATTTTTACACAGGCGACAATGTAATAAATCGGATATCTGTTAATTATCATATACGGTGTCTGAGAATCTCTCATAAAGTAACCTCTACAAAACAGTAACCAAAATTCCAAGTCTAAAATAGATATTAAATAAATAATAATATATACTAGTGGTTTGTAAACAGTAGATAATGAGAACTTTTAATATGGGGTTTTGATATTTAGATCGCCTATTAAGAAGTAGCTTTAAAATCCACGGAATGGACAATACTCCACTCCAAAATTATAGTATTTTTACTGTTATATTTTTAAATTCAACGTACTTACAAGTACCTATAGAATATTAAACATGTTGCAACAAAACAGCTTCAAAACTACTGGTGGAGTATTTCAGCTTCGAATACATTCGTCTCAGAATTCTTCTTAGACTGATATTCAGTGGAATTCCTCTTGGAACGAAAGTGCTCTCCATAAAAACGTGGGTAACCCCTCAAGTTGCCGTTTCAAGCAAACAGAATTTGGTAGAATAAGAATTCGAACATAAAGTACTTAACGGAAATCAAGCCGCCTCGATACAGTCAGAGTTTAAGATAAACTATTAATTTTTGTAATGTGCAGTATTAATATACAAATACCGAGAATTTTCGACATTGATATAACTATTATTATATATTTTTCGCAAGTAATATATTACAGTAAAATATTTAAACAATGTTGATAACGTGTAACTTAATAAAATCATTAATTATTATTAACAGTAACAATTTATTTTTCGTATGCAGATTAAGAAAAGGTATTTAATCAGGTAGATCAAAAAAATTTAAAATAGTTGATTATCGTTAAGAATAAGAATTTATATATATTTCACAGATTTTAAAATTGTTACATCGAACGGTTTTGCCAGCGTGAAAATTGCGAATAATAATAGCCTCCATTTATAGGGTCACGATGCCGGAGAGTAAGCAGATAGGTACAGCTTCCAGCCCTTATAAAAGTTACAAGGGCTGATCGACATTACAAGGAAAGTAGTACGCTTCGTAAATATTAATAAAATTTTTAATTATTAATGATAAAAACAATGCATTTTTCACAATCAAATTACATGTAAATGTTTAAATGGAGTGACGAAGTAGAAACAATTATTAATAGGCATAAAACTGTATTAGTAGTAGTCCAAAAGGACAGTTATGTCGATTTACGATTCAAATTTCAAAAATACCTACATATTAAAATTTAACTTTAAACACAAATTGCCGTTTTAAATGATTAAATGGGGTATGTGCTACCCAGCGAATGTAAACTAAAATTATCGAATAATTAAACAGGTGCGAAACAAATTATATCGACAGAAGCAGACGATGTCCAGCCACTTGCTCACATCAATTTTTTAAGTAACATCCGTTTCCATGTTTTTCCAAAAGCTTATTCAACTTGATACATTTTCACTAAACCTCCACATTTTAAAAGTTGGATCTGGTCTTTCTACGATATCACGACCACATATAGGTACTTACATACGCGTAGATAAACAATTTATAATAACATATGTTTTGGGTTCTTGGTGTATAAACGAATATTTCCCTAAAATATCAATATCTATTTTTTAAAGAAACAAATACTCTCCCAACACCTATGGCAACCGAAAATAAAAGTTTAAGGTTATAATTATAAAAATATGCTAAATTATTTAACAATTCAGGAATTCAGAGCGCCTATTTCTGTAATTTGTTATAAATTACGTTAGGCCTTCCGGTATTAAACAATTTGCATAAATAGCTGACAAGAAGTTGTGTGCATTAAATTTTTAAACCATGGTAGTGTGTAATAACGTGAAAAATTCATTAAAAAATCAACACATCTATCAATCATAGATTTATTTTATGGTATTTTTGCACAACTTTTTGTAATTTTTATCATTCGCTTATAAGATTATTTTCTGTAATTATTTCCCTTTATTACAAACTTAGATACTCTGTGTACTACTGCCGCAGAATAATATAGCTACGGTGGCAGTAGAAAACCCTAATTTTAGCTTATTTTGAGCCACTTTAATAGTCCTCAAGGCTAGGGAAAATATATTATTATTGGTTTACATTTATATTTTCCTCGGAAAGCGTTAATTTATTTTTTCAACACGAAAACTTACTGCAGGCATCATCGTCAAATGTACTAATTGTTGAGGTTTTCAACTAGTGTTATCCCTGTAAAATAGAGACATTTTACGATTGATATAATAATTGCTTATATTAGACTTGTATTATTCTTTTTCACTAAATGTTATATTCTTATTTCGAACAAATTCGTCGTGATATTTTTAAATTGTTCAGTTAGCCGAACGATACGAAACTACATATCTGGAGTTTCTTAAAGCAAGTAAATGACTTACATCAATCAAAAAAATTCCTCATCAATTATGCACGTGTTACATTGTATGAGGAACAACAAATTAAAATTAAAGATATTACATGTTTTATTTAAAAATATATACTTATAATAAGTACATAGTTTTGTGTTAGACATGAAAGTATTTATGTCAAGAATAATGAACATATTGTTAAGTAGTCTGTTCTATTCTGGCGTAAAACGCTGTTGTGTTCTTTTTCGAGTGCTTTATGTCTTAGAAGACGTAGCGATCTTCTCTTATATGCTTGTGTTGCGCGTTCTAAAGTACCACAACATAGAGGACCTATAGCTTAACGTGTGCTCCAAATCACGGGAAGTGTAAGCACTCCGGAGAAGATTTACTGGGCAGAATATTACGCTAAACGGCCGGTAAAAATCCGATGTTCTGGTACTGGGAATTGAACCCCAGACATACAGCGTAGAAGTCTAACACACTGACGCATGTATATTTTGGCAGAAATGTTTACATTATAAGTACCTATCAATATGAGCGCTGTTCATCATATTTGAGTAAAAGTTAACAGCCAATGAACACCGTACATAACAATGATGTAATTTGATTAATACATTACACAATATTACCGTAACTGTGCTTGAAATGGGTTACCGATAATTAAATTTCGCATCGGTACTTTATTGATACTGTGTAACGCATTACAAAGTAACGTCATACGTGAGGTATATTAGCTGTAAATTTGACCCAAGTTATAATTACGGATTTACAGCTTTCTAAAATCATACCATCCTCATTACTTTTTTTGATATTGGGTTTGAAAATACAAGTCCGTTATGAAAACTAATATTTTTGGACGATATAACGAGCCGTTACAGACAACATCCTCGAGTAAAAATTATAGTCACTTAAATATGTATGCTAAAAGTTAATCACCTGTGTACCATGCATTAGCAGCTAATTTGCTGGGTAGTAATTCATAATGTTAATTTACTTATTTTAATACTTTTGCAGTTGTTTGTATAGTTTTCATAATGTTTTACATATGCTACTGTCTTAAAAACGCTCTCGGTGTTTCTTTATTGGGGATTTTAAAAGATTTCCGAACTTCAGCAATAATTACAATGCACATTTAGGTAGATTAAGTCTTTCTTGATAAAGCATTTTTACGCATATGTTTAAATAGATTTTTGTCAGAACCTTCGACAAGTATTCATTGTAAGAGGTATTCACTATAATGGATGATTTGTATATATATACGTTACAGGGCATCAAGATTCGCTTCTACATTTAATAACGTTTAAATAACTTCATCAGTTGTGGCTCATGTTGTACCTAATAAGGCGTGCAGTATTTTTTACAGCATAACAAAGTTACATTATTTTTTATATAAAGGTAATCGGTATAAAAAAATACTTAAAGAAAGTATTGCTACTGAAGGTTCATTCATTTGGCAGTATTCGAGATCAATTAACTAACCTTAAAACATTTAAAATAATACAATATTATACAATAATAATGATGAACATTTAAATTAATGATGGGCATAATCGAATGATTTTAATAATCGATATATTCATTCGAATTAATTATTCAAATCTAAAATGCAGGCGCATTTCGGCAATGCGAGAGATGTCTCGCATCCTGCCTTTCGACTGATGACTCCTTGGCAATTCAGCTCTTGTCTCGAATTGTTGTTTCTGTTTTCTACTGGATTCTATTCTGTATTTATATAAATTTCTTCACATTGCAAGACTAACTTGAATGTAAATGCTGTTTTATGGTTTTCCGCGTTATATTATAAGTTACTAAATATTAACAATATTTCTAATTATGTATTTTATTATAATTGATTAATACTTTATATACTTAAAAGCGTTATCATGACGACCAATTTAGCCACTAAATTTTTGAAACGGATAGGTAACATGAAATTACGGACAAATTACAAATGATCGTAACTGATTCAAATCAAAAAAAATAGTTTATTTGATATTTTTAAACAGTGTTACTGAAATTATTTTGATTATTTATCTAGTTTATGATAGTAATACATTTAATTGAATAATAATCAATCTTAAATATTCTACATTTAATATTTTTGAACTTAAGTGCAGAAAAGTAGAAATAAATAATCGTAACTTAAGTCTGCCCAGTTCGAATTTATAAAAACTTATTTTGCTAAATCAGCTGCACATGCGACCCAATCAATAAACGATATTTCGGTTACCAGCCGCACAGCGAAATGGAAGTAAACTCTCTACGATGGACAAATATCCAAAATAAAAACGGGAGCGGAATTGTCCGACGGTTTTATGGTATCTAAAGGATTAAGACAGTGGTGTTGTATTTCACCGACGTTATTTAAAATATATGCCGACGTTGCTTTAGAAAATAGTTACAGAAAATGTAAAGTAATGGGAATACCGATAGGGGATGAAATAATATAGTCATTACAATTTGCGGACGATCAGGTGATAATGGCCGAAGATTATGATTACATTAGGTATATGACAAAAGACTGTTTCAAGAATATAGAAAGTGGGAATTGACTACTAACGGAGAAAAAACTAAATATTTGACCATCGGAAGTAAAACCGAAGACATAGTAGGTACTAAATAATGAAAAAGTTATAAAAGGGTGCGAAGAATATAAATATCTAGGGATTACAATAAGTTTTCCAAGGATATTATGGCAAAGGGACCTCGGTGGTCTAGTGCGAGAACGCATTGGCCACTCGAGGTCACAGCAAATGCAGTCGCTCCATTGGGGCGACCGAATCTCGACTGGGGCGACCGCATTTGCTTAGTTAAGTTTAGGGTGCATGTTGCATGAATGTTTAGTATGTAAGGGACGCCCGCACCCCCTGAAGTAATGCGAAAGCGGTTCCGGGGGGGTGGACGGTAGTATGAATGTGTGAGAAAAAAAAAAGGATATTACGGCAAGGAAGTAAACGATATAATAAAAACAGGTCACAAAGCAATTGCTATTTTAACTTCAATATTATGGGATAACAAAATAAAAATAGAAAGAAAAAAAGAAGTATATGAAACCATAATACAAAGTATCACACTATACGGCGCAGAAGTCTGGCAAGTAACACAAAGAAACATGAATCAGCTACAAGCCATGGAGATGAATTTCTGGAGGCGGTCGGCCCGCATTTCACAAATGCAGCATATAAGAAACGAAAAGATAAGAAGAATAATGAATGTAGGAGGAAATATACTGGATGAAATAGAAAGAAAACAACTAGTTTGGTATGGGCACGTTGTAAGATTGAATGACGATAGAATACCGAAAATGGTAATGAAGTGAATCCCCGAAGAAAGAAGGAAGAGAGGAAGACCAAGGGTAGAACGACAACCACAAATAGTAAAAACGATGGAATAACGAATGCACGGACCGCGACGTATGGAAAGCGGGATTGAGAACCGGAAGGCGATAAAGTCATTTAAACCGGAAAAGAGAGAGGGAGAGAGAGAGTTGATTTTTGGAATATCTTGTACAAATAATCCGTTGAATAATAAATAGTATCTTATAAAGTTATGTGTACTATATTGAATATGGTCGAAGCAAGCGTTAAGTACTATACCAATACGTTGTACAACCAGGCACACAAAGTAGAACCAGATCAATGGTAGTACGAATAGACCTAAAGCTCACACCACATCATAACTTAATATCTACTTACTTAAAAAACGGATTCAAGACCCACAAATAATCAAAACAGTGCAACAATACGATTTTATTGCAGTTATGCAACACTTTTGGGTTTCATCGATAATTCGTTTTCGTACAAACGTGCTGAAGGAACTGGCATGATTTATTTTTAAGTTCCTAATTAATCCTGTCGATCTAAACCTTGTACCTATGATAACAAATTATTTGAAATTTTCTTAAAATTAAATATGTAATATTGGGGAGGATCGAGTTTATCAAGTATCAACCAAAAATGCATTGTATGTTGAATTATATTTTCAAACAAGCATTTAAAAATTACATTGAAAGTAAACACCAACCCGCGATGAGTATCCAATTCTTGCATACAGAACTGCACAATTAAATATTACAAATGTTATCAGCAGAATAGCAATGAATTTAATCTTACTTCAAATGACCAACTGCATGGAAAAATTCAGAATAGCACTAATATTCATATAATTATCAGCCCGATAATATTCTACATTTTGTTACGTACGTTGTGTATCACCTTGTATATTTGTTTACTACTTGTCTAGTTTTAGGTTTGATTACAATTTCTTATATTTAAAGCGCGTTCTAGTACATACAATTACTGACCACGTGCAATAAACCTAATAATTTCGCCGCGCCCTGTACAATGCTTATTCTCACATCCCTTACAAAGAGCTTCGAATTCGTCCAACTGAGATGCTACAACTTCTGGCAATCAGGTGTAAGAGTGCGCGTTTCGGGCACGGTAATACGGTGCCCCGGAGTAAATTTATGAATTTCAGGACCTACCTGTTGCGTGAAATAGGCGGCCCCCAGTGAATGAGAAGAACGCCCGTTCCTGCGCCATTGGGACTTCGAGCAGATGCGGATTGGTGCTGACAATCAGAACGGATGCCCAAACGACAGACGGGGTAGGGATTGCTTTCGTGCCTGAAATTTTTACTTCTGTGTAGGGGAAAGTGCTCTTAAAGTTCTTCAAATTCGTTGGAAAATACAGAAACCGGTTTACTTTAAATCCCCGCAAAAAACAAAAAACCACCGTAAAGTAATTTAAATAACACTTAGGCGTAACATGGCGTTAGGCGAAAACATTCTTGGGAATTTAAAAGACTTCTTAATTCTATTTTTTCCTATTCTAAAGAAAGCAAGACTCGGCCGCTATGTTTAGAAATACGTGGTTTAAATACATATATCAACCTACTCTTGAAATTGAATATATTTTGGAATTACATAAAGTAGAATAGGTGTAGTAAGTATTTTGAGGAAACAGGTAGGTAATGCACGTCATAGATTACATGATCATCTATCTGCATTTACAGTAATGTCACTATTATTAGATAAATAATACGATTACATTCAGGCCAATTAGTTATTAGTTATTACTTTTATAAAGGTTTTGCGAATGTGTAACTGTAACAGATTATGTTATTTACGGATGCGTTGAGAAAGAGGAACTTCTCGTCTCGCTTACGGGAATGGAGACGAGACTCGCTATTTCCCATTCGCTTTTTCGAGACGACACGAGAAGTAGCATTACGAGAAACGAGACAAGACGAGATTTTGCCGCTGTTTGGAGACTATTCATTACAGTGCTTAATAGATGTTCCAGTCGTGCATTAAAACAAGAACATTTCACATCAAAAAAGCATTTGAATATCATATAAGCATTTTATTTTAAGGACGATGCTTTTTAATAGCTACTTATAGCACAGAATAAATACCTAATTTATTCTGTGCTTATAGTTTTATTCCAGTTATATCGCTATTGCCTCACCGAAGGGTGCCTGATAATATCTGGTTAACATTTATCGAAGATGTAAAAAATGCAGCTAAAATAACAGATCCGGCTTTAGGAATTTCATTTGAAAGTTCAACATTTTCAAATTTTCATTTTATTTAGATATAAAAAGTTATTTACACCTTTCGATAATAATAAAATTACATCGTAGAATTATAATTACATAAATCTAAAATCCTATACTATTTCTCTGGCGAATCGATTTTACGCTGCCTGAAATTGTCTGTTCTGTTCTACAAGTACCTTCTTAAAGCGGAAAACGGTACAATTTGAAGTAGACTACAGTCGGGTCTCGTCTTATTTGACGGGTGACCCTTCGCAGTACGAACCACCACAACACTTGTATTGTATAGTTATATTGCTCTCTTTCTAGCTCCTTAGTTCGGATAGGCTATTAGAGCGAGCGCAAGTCTTGCAGTTGCCGCTCTAAAGTTTATGAAATTAATTTGGGCGAATACTAAATGCTACTGCGACAAACATATCAGGCGTGAAGGTTTTACTGATGAGCAAGTTATAAAAATGTGGGAAAACGCTTTAAATCAATGCGGTGAAAATGAATGGAAAAATTGTGTACGACATACAGAAGATCTTATAAAATCTTGGTGGCATCGTGAAATTATAGTTGACAAGGTGGAACCTTTAATAATTAATTTGGGTGATGATTCATCGGACAGTGAAGACTAGGAAGACATCTTCATATTCCTCGATTAAACTGTTTTATTAAAATCAAGTGGTCCTAACATGGACCACTTGATTTTAATAAAACAGTTTTAAATGGATTAATATTTGTCGATTTCAGTCATTTTTAATTGTGTGCAAAATATGAAACTAATTGAAATTTAATCATTTAGTCGATGTTAATAATGATAAAAAAATGATATTTAGTTTGTGCGTGAGTCACTCGGGTTTGTGTTTAACTTATTTTAAACTTTGTACCTGATTCACCTTTGTGTTCAAATTATTTCAAATACATAATTAACACTGCATTTTTAGTTATTAATATTTCAGTAGAAATATAATTATTGTAATATTTGAATAACTCTTATTGAAATCCTTCTTCTTCTTCCCCATTCCCTGTTACCCTATCCGGGTGTCGGGTTTATTGAAATTCAAATATTTAAAAATAAAATTGAATTTTTCGTATAAATTAGATGCAGTAATAATCTTCAAGCTGTCTTGTCTTTGATTTATATTAAGAATATTGAGATTAAACACGTAAAATATTGGTAAATAAATGTTGATTTTTAGTTAACCGCAAAGGGCTTTAATTATTGTACTTTAGTAGTTACATTTAATTCGAAACGTGGTTTTTGGTCACTGGTTTCTCGAGCACGTGGCCGCTTATCTTAGTTCAACCGGTTATTTTACCTCACAGTGGACTTCGGCCGTGGGCTAGAGGTTAGCGCGTTAGACTTCTACGCCGAAGGTCCTGGGTTCAATTCCCAGTACAGGAACATCGGATTTTTAACGGCCGTTTTCCCTCGCAAGGCAATGGCAAACCAGCGAGGTATTCTGCTTAGTATATCTTCTCTGGAGTAGAAGTGTTTACACTTCCCGTGGTTCGGAGCCCACATTAAGCTGTAGGTCCTCTATGTCTGTGGTACTTTAAACGCGCAACACAGGCATAGGACAGAAGATCGCTACGTCTCGTAAGAGATAAAGCACGCTAAGAAGAAGAAGGACTTCACACCCGTCAAATAAGACGACACCCGACTATATACCAGTTACGATTCTGCTAAAAGCGGCTTACATTTTCCATAGTACCCAAAGGTACAAACTCTAAAACATTTTTCTGAAACCGTCTTGCTGTTTTCCTAGTATTTTACGAGCACTTAATATCTGTTTACTGATAGTAACTAGGACTAGCTATATATCTAAACAATGTTACCCAAGCGATATTACTTATTGTGTGCCTACTGTCGTACCTTGAAATGTCTTATCCTTTTAATATTTAAAAGGTTTATCTATACCTAAGGGTGATACAATGTGATTTTTCTGCAAAGAGGAAAAACCCACATGTAGCTGGTATCTGCTACTATTAAATCTTGAATTCTGGATAAGTTTCGTACACATACACATTAAAATACCACAAATAAATCTGTTATGTAATAGAATTAGTTGTGTAAGTTTGAACATAATATAGACAATATGAAAAATTAATTATTCTAAATCAAATCACCACTCAACAATAACTTTTTCGCTACTATTTTAATTTTTATGGTACTTAAATGTGTATGTATTTCAACAATTTGTAGTGCCTAAACTGCTATCGGTCTTTAATGATAGCACGTCCAAACGTATGTCCTGCCGGAAGGAGCTTCCAGCAGGACGGTTGGACGCGCCACTCGGTCCTGCTGGAAGGTTATCGACTTGCAATGCGCCCTGTCCTTCTGGCAGGACTTTATTGCTTCCGGCAGTACATGTATAATTTCCATAGGCATAGAATTATTACCTTCCTGGTTAATAATTTTATCTGTTTCAATATGATAGGAACAGTAAAAATGTTTAGAAAAGTAGAAACTTTAAGATTGAGAATAATCTTTATTATTCAGTTAATACAAACAAAAGGGGGCATGAAATATAAAACACTGTGAACTATTTATTATAGAATAAACTTTATTCATTTGAACACAAACAAAAACAAAAAAACTCAGATATATTAATTATAATTGTTTAGTATTTTAGTTTCGATTATTATTAATAGGAATTCCATGTAAAATGTGATAGGGGTAACAGTCACGACCTGTAGTTGGTGCACAAAGCACAGCTGATACGCCACAACCACTGCAGAAGTAACTTGCTTTTTGTTGTTTGTGCCGAATTCTTCTACACACTACACATTTTCGCTGATGTCGTTGTTTCTCAGTTGTAGTATTTAAAGTAACAAGTTGATGATCTTGATGACGATCGCGATCATCCCTATTTTCCCTGTTGTTAATAATATTGTGATCATCACGTGGCTGAATATTTGTTGTTGTCTTTCGTGAACATCTCATAACTCAGATTCTTAGTAAAGTCTGCATGAGAAATTCTGTTGTCTTTAAAATATCGGTAGGCCAGATAAGCATTTGTTTCAATTACCTATGCCTAAAAATGAAGCATACATTCGGTGCTTCCAGTTCTGAGTACTCCATACCTCTTCTAACGTTATCCCAGACTGACGAATGTGATTATGTACATCAATTGTTGGGGCTCCATCAAAATATTCGTCAACCTTGTGGATTCGTGGCACCTCTAATGTATATTTCTTTCCTTCGTTGTCGACACGTTGTTTTTTTGCTGGACTGCCTTCTAATGTGGTTCCGCAACTACCAATGAATGTGTGTACTTTATTATCACGCCACGCTGCACATAATAATTTGGCAAATATTACACTGCCTCGATTTGGAGGACATTTTTCCTTCAGCGCCTTTACTGGAAATTGTTTGGTAGCAGTTTTAACTATGCCAATAAAATAGAGGCCCCTTTTATGAAGCTCTATTGCCGTTTTTACTGAGGCAAACCAAGAGTCGCCTACAACTATTTCCCTGATCCAAACCAAGGTTCACATAAACGTAATGTCGTTGCAGTTCCAGCCCCAAGCTCTTGCTGCCATTTCTTTTTTCCCGTGATATCTTTTCCTTCGTTAATTTATAGCCGCAACATGACATTGCTTTGGACGTCGCCTAGGGTTTTGCATTCGCAACCAACGCCTTTGGGTTTTCTGACTATTTTTATGACTGCGGGCATACCATTCGGATCATGATTCCCGCGACCATACCAGGCAAACATCGATTCGTCCATACATAGTTTGTATCCAGGTACAAACACATCGTTCCACTTGATGTGCAGCATATCTATTAGTACTTGTATTGGCTTCCATCTATTTCCATCATCAATATCCGGAGAAAAGGACAAATTATGCAAAATTGATTCGAACCTACTGTAACCCATACCAAACTTTCGGCCGAATGCTGGTGTAGGAAACAAAGAATTTTCCTCCTTTGTAGACCAATATTCTCGTCTACTATGAAGGATATTCGAGCTCATACCGTAAAGCAAACCAATCATTTTGTAAAATTCCGAACTGTCAACTTCTTTTTTCTCTTCTCGAACCATGTTTTCATTAATTGCCTCCAAGATGCTTTCTATATTTTCTATTGGGAAAAATAGGCACCAAAAATCCAACTCTGACATATTTTGAATATTAGCAGCATTTAGTTTTGGTTTGTACTTTACATCTGAGTATTTGTTTAGCCTAGTTTCTATTCCAAAATCCCAAACGGTTTCATGGGCAGTAACTTTTTCCAAATCAACATATCGATTTGATGCGATTTCTTCTCGTTCATCCTCTGACTCACTCCCCTCATCACCGCTGGAAGAATTGGAAGAAATCTCATAACTCGGACCAGCAACAGCAGTCGGTTTGTTACTGTGAAAATGGCCTTCCTTCGTTTTTTATTTTTTCTGCTTTTGTTGCTTACATTTCCCCTGCTGTCCGTCTGCGATACTAATTTGCCTAAACATGATGAAGTTTCTTATGTAGATAATTATTACATAAATTAGAAATAACATGGCCGTTCATTTTTAAAACAGAAAAGGTAAATAATTCGCTCAAATTATTTACCTTCTGATTTTTCCAATAACTGTATATTTATAGGCATTTCCTGTTTGTCAATATCCCAAAGAACAGTCACTGAATTGTTGGATATCTTTTTAACAACACCATAACAGATGGCCGTTTTATGGTCAGCACACCGAGACACTCCAGTTGTTCCGATCATCGAAATTGGTTGCTTTTGTATAAACCCTATCATTTTCTTTAATTTTGTTCATTTTTATAGTGAATGTAAACTCAACTCGCCACTGCTAACTGAAAGAATCTGACTGAATATGCGGTTCTTGAAATAACTCGAAAACCATTAGAGCGAACAGATTGAAACTTGTACATCTAATAGATAAAATTTTGCAGTCCTTTCATTGGTAATAATTTTGTCCTGCTAGAAGGACTGCATCATATGTAAAATCACACTTTCGGTTCAGGGCCTGCCGGCAGGACAATTTGTCCTGCCAGCAGGCCCCTTGGACGTTCTATCAAATGTTCACGTAGTACATCACCATACGCACAGCGTAATTAAATTATCCATCTCTACCAATTGTAAGTACTTTTACAAAGTAGTTTACAAAAACGATAACGCCCTAACATTTATTCTCATATTCACTTCATACTATATCTACAGATTTTAAAACATGCCATTTTTACCACCACAAAAATATTTGTTACCCGGTTGTTAATAATTTTTTAAGATACCTCACCTCAGCATCCTAGATATTAATGTTAAATTAGTGACTAATACATTAACAAGAACAATACTAAAAAATGGTCATTAACACCAATCTTTGATGTAACTGTTCTACACAAAAATCATTTTTATTGTTAAATACCATATTGTAGGTACTGTAGTTAAGATGGATCTCTAAGAATGCCATTAATAGATCATTACAGTTAAATCTCCCAGCTGTGCTTAATTTCTAGTTCTTCCTGAATTCAGCTGTACATTTTAATACAATATATAATGTAGATGCGAATATCTCGACAATAAATTTTCGAAGAGACTATAAATAATTAATCATACAAGATGAGACTGGCCATATTTCTCATACTGCAATTTCGTGACGAGGCGAAAGTCGTATCATTTCTCGTCTCGCCTCTAGTTTATGTACTATTACAGAGTGCTTTTTAGAACTAAATCACAGGGCAGTTTTATACACAATTGTTTACAAATTCCCGAAACCTTTAAGCACAGTAGAAGTAACTTATTACGTCTGGAATACGTTATTTTGAACGAGAACGTGATAACTGAGGCGCAATTAATTTTTGGATGAGGAAGAGCGGTAAATTATAATACTATTTTTTTATTATGCTATATAATATTGTGAGTACTTTTTTGCTAATAGCTCAGAATTACATTGAATGAAAACGTAAAAACTATTGATAGTGTATCGCAAATTGTGAAATACAATACAATTTTATGTAGTCCTAATAGAAAGAAACCTATGTGTGACATAAATGTAATCGTACACGTGAAAATGCGAGATAGTGTACATTTAATGTACAAAAGCAATAAACAATCAAGTAAAAATATAAGTTTGTTGAGTTTACAAAGATTTCCATTCGAGTTCATGATTGCAAAGCAACAAATTCCTGCTTAACTACTTTAAGTACCGACACATTGTATTGAGAAGTATTCGGTTCTTACTTCTTATACAAAAAGAATGATTCCCGACGGGTCCTTATGTAATTGAACCATAGGTATAGGTTTCACGAACATCGTTTTTTAAAATTACATCTTTCTTCTAAATGCGGCTGACCCACTGCAATATGTGTTTCTCGATGAAATATGAATATTTCAGAATGATTCTGCAGGCAGATCTCGCCAGGATAACAGTAAAAAAGATACTAGAAGACCGGTTATGTTATCTTGACTGATGTATCTAACCTGTAACAGGTACCGAGTAACAGAACGTTACCACCGGACAATGAGTTCCCCCATGTCATTGTCATCACCAAACTACCTCCGCCGGCCGCCATACATGCCTCACAAGGAAAAGAGTGAGAGGCAGACTCTCCATAGGTCACTCTGCAAATTGCAATGCAGAGATCACTGGCTAGTCAATCAGGTCGCGGTCAAGTCAAGTGATTACGCCCAATCACCAACCCGCCAAGCATTAAGCAGCTTAAAACGGAACCCTGCGCGGGTATGCAAGCCCCCTAAGCATAGTACCACAGGTCTCAATCATAAGAACACAGTAATTACAATTACTACCAGTACTACCTCAAGAATACTACATAAGCTAAAGCATTACCTACAGCTTCAATCAACTACTCAACTCGCTCAACTCCACTACCTTATAGGTAGCCAATACATAGGTATACATCACTTCAGTGCATTTGTCAACTAAGCAACACACATATACTGTTAATTCACTTATTCCGAACGCGCGAACTCTGAACCCTTCTGAGAAGGCACCCCTTCGGCCGCTTCGGACCCACTACCCTAATTTTCCTAAATTTTTCTTAAAAACATCGCTCTGCGACGAGTCTCGGAGAAGCATAACCATAAACATAATTTATTAGACAAGAGAGCTAGTAACTACAATATTTAGAAAACCGCTTTATTGACAACTATACGATCATACAATAAATGTGAAAGAATTTGTCCAAAAATATTATTCCTACATACAATTAAATAACATTTTTATTAATAAGTCTTGAATGCTACGACATAACGTTCATACTTGGCACAGGCATTTGTGAATTGACTATACATATTTTGTATTAATATTGTCTAAACTCACTCATAAGGGGTGTCGCAATTGATGACGTCCAACATATTTTCTGTAGGATTTTTTTGTCCTACTGTATGTCCATTATTGAACCATAAATGGAAAACCCCATTCAAATGAGATGTTTTTGATTTTTTTTTATTTAGCCATTACTTTCTGAGATAAAAACGTAAGTATATATGGAAGGGAATGCAGACTTGGCTATGAAATATATTAGTAAATTTCTGATTACGTCCTCTTCCAGTTCTACAGTTCGAACATGCCATCTTCGTTCAGTACCCTAAGAAAGAGGTTTAATTTTACCAGTGTCACGAAGTGAAGTGAAGCGGCAATGTCGAGAAGAGTCTGGCTCGACGGGCAAGTATAGAGCTTTTTGTAATCCAGGTCTTACTAAACAAGGGATCGAAACGAGTCCCGCGGTATAGTCTACTTCAAATTACGAGGAGGGTTCAAATATGACCCGGAATTTGGCTGTAACTTTTTATTTAACTGCAATAAGTATATAATTTTTACACTATTTCTCCACGTATTCACCCTTTAAGTCTATGCACTTTTTGCCATTGTTGTGGGAGTTTCATAATGCCACTTTCATAGAATGTTTTTGGTTGGCCGCGAAGCCACTCATACACAAACTCGGCAACATAATCATCGTCTTGTAATTTTGAGCCACCCCATGCCTCTTTCAGAGGGCCATAGAGATGGAAATCACATGGTGATAAATCCGGACTATAAGGTGGATGTGGAAGAATCTCCCAATGCATTTTTACGAAGACATTTATAGTTAATTGGGCAGTATGAGGTCGGGTGATATCGTGCTGGAGAATGACACTCGTGATTGAACGGTTTCTCCTTTTTGAAATGCAGGCTTAACATTTTGAGTGAGCACGTCAGAATAATACGGGACATTAACGGTACGTCGTTCTCTCAAAAAATCGGTCAAGAGAACACCCTCACTATCCCAAAAGACGGTGGCCATTACTTTACCGGCTGAAGGCAAAACTTCGCTTTTTTCGGTTTTGGGGAGTTTGAGTGGCGCCGCTCTAGACTTGATCTTTTTGATTCTGGCGTAAAAAAAACCCAGGTTTCGTCGCAGGTGAGTAAGGAATTTAAAAATGCATCACCTTCATCTTGGTATCGCCTGAGAAGCTCAGTAGAGACTTCAACGCCTTCCTTTCCTCGACGCTACCAACACTAATTTGTAATGTTTGTGACATATCACGGACTGAAATTCTTCTATTGGAAAGAATAAGGTCGTTTATCAGGTCAATGTTGGTTTGTGTTGTCGAAGTTTTCGGACGTCTCGCGTGCGGCAAATTTTCGACCGTTGTACGGCCCTTCTTAAACTTCTTACATCATTGAAACACCTGGGTTTTCAATAAGGTGGATTCCCCATATTGTGCTTGAATTTTTTGTAAAATATCACTTGGTTTGGCACCCTCATTCACAAGAAATTTAACTATTATGCGTTGCGCAACGGAAACATGAACTGCCTGCTCTGTTATGTTGACAATTACTAAAAAAAACAATTGAAGTGGCTATGACATTACGCATGCCTTCTACATATCCCATTGCAAGAATGCTAAGAAGGAATTGCGGCTAGGGCCATTTGTTTGGTTCTAAGAATATAATTTCGGGTCATATTTGAACCCTCCTCGTACATATACCGTTACCCGCTCTAAAAAGCTACTTGTAGAACACGGATTCACAAGCTACAGTAGACTGCAAATAGGGCTGCGGGTGGCTCGGAGGTGCGCGTTGACAAAACAGTGGAGTGGGAAGCGGAGCTCACTTTTTACTTGAGTCTCGAGCGAGTAACATAGGTACATTCCCTTAAAAAGTAGCAGCTTCCA
>JABXWE010007527.1:0-28201 GCA_014611495.1 Limonius californicus
GAAATACTGAATTTCAAGTGTAAAACTTTAGTTTAAAGCCAGTCTCCGCTGAAACAACAGTTGAATATTGAAATATTCTTTTTAAAATGGAGATCACTAATTTATGGAGAAGCATCCAGTTTAATGCTAAGATGGTGAATTTAAGAAAAATTTGTGTTTAGAAACTTTATATTTTCAGCTTAAGGCTGAAATTTCAGTTAAAATATAGCACTGCATACTGAAAATTCACATGAAAATCAAGAGTCTCCATTTTGAACTGGAGGTATCTAGTTTTAAATTGAGGTCTCCAATTGGAAATCAAAATTTATAAGTTCAACTGCATAGTTCATGCAAAGAATATGCAGTTTAATGTTACAATATCGGCTTTAATTTAAGATAAAAATAGTCAATTTAAAACTACGATTCTTTAGCTTAAATCCGATATTTCAGCCTGCGGATTGAAAATTCGAAATAGGAATATTTTTTTTTAGTTTCAACTCGAGAGCTCTAGTCTAAGGAAGAAAGATTTAGAGAGACTTTAGTGACGAAGTATCGAAATTTCCAATTTCAAACTTGAGATTTCCAGATTAAAATGCCTTCAAATTCAAAGAAATTTTCATTTTCATATCGAGATTGCTAAAATTATCCAGTTTCAAGTGGAGATATGGAGAATTATAGCAAGAATGATAGAATTTAAATTTGAGATCTCCAGTTTATAAAAGAAATGTAGTTTAATATTGAGATCGCCGCTAGTTCAATATTTAGATTTCTGATTTTACATTACAATTTTGAGCTTACTTAAAACTTAAACCTGCAATTTCAAACGGTGATGTAGTACAAAATTGGGATTTGCACGTTTAGATATGTAATTTAGGAAATTTAAAGTGGAGGTGTCGATGTCGAACGTGAAATCCACAGTCTCCAGTTTAAATTCTAAATCTTTTTTTTTTGAGATTATTTGTTCATTATTTGCAATTTCAGTTTAAAATCGAAATTTGTGGAAAAATTGTTAAACTGGATTTTAAAACATATTTTGTTTACACCTGAAATTATCTGTTTAAAATTGAGCTCCCCAGTTTAAAAGTATGACGAATTGAGTTTGAAGAAATACCGTATTTAAGGGTTGTATTTAGTGAGGCTGTCTTACACCGGGAAATAGTGAAATAGTCAACTAGAATATCCCGCTTCACAGCAATAAGATTAAGAAACTATTTTAAGGGCCATTTAGAGCAATCCTTTCTCCAACGGGCTAAATCGCGGAAAACGTTTTTTTTTCATAAATGTGGATGATATCGCGTTACATATAAATCAGCAATTTTAGTTGATACTGCCAACGGAATTCATCTTTATAAGTTTTTATTCTTTTACCCCGTTAAATAAAAGTATTTTATTGACCTACATGCATCGATCTATTTGTACATTCCCCGCAGTGACGAATTAACTCAGTTAGCGATTAAAAAATGTTCTATCAATTTTGCTAAAATTCAGTGCAAATATAGGCAACACCTTAACCAGGGATAAGTCCCAGCAACCACCCGTTGTTAAACAACATGCGGATTACTAATAAAAAGAATAAGAGGAGTATACCTTTCTGTAAACTGCAGGTAGACATTTACTTTTCTCGCAAACGCATTTGTTTATCAAAATCAAACTAACAAAACATCAAGTACGATTCTCAAAGTAATCAATTCCATTATGATATTGGAATTTAGTACATATATAAACGAATGAAAAGAAAATAGCCTCAACATATTTACAACATCTTAGCTAATAATGTTGTTAGTGACAACGAGAAAAATTAATACACATTTTACATTTAATTACAGAAGATACATTTTCTTCCACGTACATCAATTTAAAAATATCTGTCGAATAGGTAGTCTTCGTGATTGTCTTGAATCCAAAATATCGGGTAACAATGCTGAGTTATAAAATGGGAAGCATTTTTTGCTCTCAAAACAAAGTATAGGTTTTGATCACTTCCACTGAAATACCACTAGGAGTCCAAACAACAAAATAACAAATGCCCTTTCTCGTGATATTTAATTGCCCTTGGATTTCGTGCATGTATAGCATAGAAATAGAATTGCTAACTGTCAAGTTAATCTCTTACAGTAGTGATTAACAGTTGCACTAATGTTAACTCTATTTTATAATTTATATATATTTACAACCGGAGTAAAAACCTTCTCCGGAATTTCTGTCGTTCGAATTCGACGTTAAAATGTAGGTCCCCCGTGTTTCAACCTGAGCGCTGAGGAGAAACACGTAACAGAGAAAAGGCCAGTGTCCAAGAGTGCTACAAAAAAGGTTGTTGATGACTGTCGAAGTTTGGTATATTATTTATTTAATTGTACCCTAAAGAATAAAATCTAGACTGATATCGTAACTTCTTGGTGGTCATGGATGCCACAGCTCCTCTTCCAATCCAATTTGCTCCAAATTCATTGTTTAAATAATTCCTAATAATTCACCTGTAGTGAGTAGAACAGGCATCATGTTGGTACCAAAGTGTTTGTCGTACTTCATTCTGTTGTACATCTTCCAGCAACCCGAGTAAAATGTTTTTTAGGAAAATACCTAGATACTACACCACATCAAAGATTTACAGAAATAATTCTTTGAAAATGGGTAACACGTATCCAGTGCGGATTCTCATGTAAATAATAGTGCGAGTTATACCTATTTACTTCACAACTGTTTGAGAATTTTATCTCATCGCTAAGCAATATACAATTTAGGAAAGGTATATCCAAAAGGAGTTGATTCTGGAAGAAATTACAAAGTTGCAGATTTCTTTGAAGGTCATTTTCATTTAGATCAGACACAAAAGTAACATGATAGATATTAAATAAATTTGATAAAAGTTCTACTAACGCCCAAATGTGTGCTTAGATCTCTTTGACTTACATGGGGATTCTCATGCACTGCCTTTAACACTGCTACTTCATTTTCCATGTTTATAATCGTTCTGGGGCAACATCTGGAATTAACAATATTACCTTCGTTTATCAAACAAATTCCAAGGAGTCTAAATATTTTTCCGACGGTGGTCTTCTAGTTCGATAGCGCTTGATATACAGGGTGTCTCAGAAAGAATGGGCCAGCGTTTAGTCATAGATTCTTTAGATTAAAATAAACCGATTAAACCTAATATACCTTAGGCAGAAAGTCCTTCCTTAAGAAGTTATAGAGCCTTAAAGTTCAATTTTTTATTTTTATTTTTCATTAATGTTCATTCACGGATGTTCAGAATTTTCAGTTGAAATTGTCTCAGTTTTATTGCACACTGCACATTTAAAAATAAATACTGATACGAACCCTTTTCGTCTTTCACCAACAAGATCTATATCGAAAAACGAGCACCCAAACCCATCGTGCTGCAGTGCCGCTAATTTCCGGACGCTGCTTTTGTTCTTCTGGTTCCATTACTTCGGTGTCTAAATCCAGAAAAGACTATGTCGATGAACTGTTTTCATTAAAATTTTTGGAAACAATGGAATTTTCAAAATAACAGTTTTCGTTTTCGGATGTAAATGTTTCCCCCTCGCTATGGAAATTTGTTTGATTGTGATTAAAATATTCTTCAGCAGAAGAAACTAACATATTCACTTCATTTTCTTCATCCTATAAACGCGATATGCATAGTGCACTAACTGTACGCACCCTTTCTTTAACCGCACGAATTTTTTCATTTTTTCTCTCACACTACGTCTTGTTTTTGTCAACGGCAAAGGCTTCGAATTTGAAAACTCTATATGACCTATTCTCGAAAACTAAGAACGACTAACTGAAACACAGGCAATATCTCATCGTACTAATCGTTTGCTAATAGTTCAACTCGGATTTGATAATTAAGAGTAAAGAGTAAGTAATACTTAGAATTAAGTCATTATTTATAATAAGGTGGAATGTATGATATTTACGTTTAAAATAATTGTAGCAGTTTTAAATAAAAATAAATACATAAACTTAAATTCTGTTTATTTTAGACGCTTAAGAAAGGGTTTAGGAGGGCTGACAATATTGCAAATGTTAGATGGTTATCATGAGCTTTACATGGACCCCCGCAGCTAAGTTATAATAGGCAGGTAGATGGTGTCATGAGGTTTGCAGATACTCCAGGCGTTTTCAAAAATTCAAAACGAAATTTTATTTGACTAAATACAACCCTTAAGGTGGTCAATGTTTTTCAGTTTCACTTAAAACGTCCTCTTCTTCCAAATTTAGGCCCTCCCTCGCGCAGGTCACCGTTCACGAGATTTGGAAACACTTCTACACATAACAATATATAGCATATTTGGGCATTCGCTGCATATGTTTGCAAAAATTACATAAACTTTCATATTTTGGCCTTTTGTATTACTACTCGTTTGGAAATTTTCGTCAAGTGGTCAAAACAAGATTATGAAATTTCGAGTAGTGCACACAACTCACCAACAATTCGCAGCTGGACAGCTAATTACCTGTGCGTGGAACCCGCCAGTTTGAAGTTTGAAGGACCGACCTAATCCATTTTCTTACTTGATTCTTGTCTATCAATGGAGGGTGGATATTGAGTGGGATATATACCTACATTTTGTTTGTAGTTTGCAAAGTATTTTATCTCATTGAGTAATCATATAATAGAATCTTCTCTCGTCGTTACAACATGTCCGATACTCCGATAGTGTTGATCTCCTGCGAATATTATACATATTATATACCTACAATGAGTAAATCGAACAAGATCGCTTCATGGATTAAACCATATCCAGACCTAGTAATGGTTAGCGACAAAATATGTTGTGGAGTTTGCAGCAAACTGGCAAGTTAAATATTTTTTCTTATATAAATTAATAGTATATTCTTCAACGAGTGTAGAATGACAGCTATTATTCACAAGGATGAAATCTCTGTCACGAGCCGAAGGCGAGTGACAGAATCATTCGAGTGAATAATAGCTATTCTACACGAGTAGGAGACTATACTTTCTCTACGACTATTTCATAGGAAGTTACAATTTTTGGTCCGAATCAGTATAATAAAAATTTTGCTTTAGATGGACGTATGTCGGTTCACTAGCCACAACCATTTTACGCCGTGTACACCATTGTGTACTGTTTCTGCGATTTCTTGGGCAGTAAATTAATACACGTCGTTTTCGCGGTTTCCGTTATTTCTGGTGGCGTACACATTTCAGCGTTTTCGCTGTCTGAATTATTCATATAATACCTAGTTCTTAATGTTTTTACGAATACGAAAATTTAAAACTGTTTTTGACAGTTACTTCAAAGAGGGAGATCCCAAGCGCTAACATGCCACGCCCACTAGCTACCGGTTCCGCAATCGTTGGATTCTGATATGGAATCCCACTGAAATAGAGAACAGAATCCAACGGAAATGGAGAATATCTATTATTCTTTAACTAAAAAGGTATATGTAACGAATACATTATATTATAGTCGTAGAGAAATTCTTTTATGTCATAGCAAAAATGAACTAAGTTAAATGTTATTTGTAATGCGTATTGTACATTATCGTTAAGTAAATACAACACCTTCAAAGAAATTTACGTTTTGTGGGGTTTGCCTTAGAGAGCATTGTGACAAATTTAGACTAAAAATAAAATCGTTAACTGTAAGTTCCTAATGGACGATACGCGCGAAATTTACTTCTTATTAAATTATCCTCGACATTCAAGACTGAGATATTCTTACTTCGTTAGAATTTTACATTACGTGAATTATTACCTTATTTTCTGTTCCTTCTTGCTATACGCGCGAGTTTACGTAATTTAATTTTTAGTAATCAACAGAAATTGTTCACGTATTTTATCACTGCTTTTCAAAAATTCTGTGTTGCGTGTGTCTCAGTTCGGATATTTTTACGCACACCAATTTTCATTTCGGTTCTTACGAATACAAGGTATATATAGCGACAGTAAAAATGAATAATGTTTAACAAGAGACTCGAAAATAGGGAGCAGTTAACTTGGGATCAAACTGGCGGGTTGCCGACACATTCCTTGAGAGAGAATCAATTCTTAAACATCTAGGCATTAAACTTCTACATGTATATCCAGCAGTGGAAAAGCTCTAGTATATGTAGTTTTTGTGTATGCTAATATGTATAACATACATTTAAAATGTTTTAAGTTGTAAGCAAAGATACTATACCCTAAGAAGGAGAAGAATACCAATATTAGAAATTTCGAGATGAATGCTTAAAGGTGTTTAACTGATGTACTGCATTTAGAGAATTTATTTGGGTTCTACACAGAGTAGTGATTTGTGAGTTGGAACGTAATTTCGAAAAAAGGTTAATTAATTTTAAAATTTTTGTGTACGACATGTACTTGCTAGTTCTACATCGATTGTGAAGTTCATTCTCATGGAACACGCCGTTGCTGAGATCAATTACGTATATACTCTAGTCAGGTAACTTGGCAGGAAATCGTAATCAAAATCAATCCTAATAATGAAGACCGGATTTCGAGGAACTGTGTGCACAGTCTACAGTGCGAATGCGGTAGCGAATGCATTGGAGTAACAACTTTTCAAAGTGGAAACTTCAAAAGAAAAATAGATTACAAGAATAGAAGAATCTGACTGATCGAAAATCGCGAAACATGCTTGGAATTAAGGTCGTCGTATTTAATAGAATAATGCAAAAATAGTTATTAGCTAAGGCAGAGAAATTATTCAAATAAAAATAAAAATGGCCACATCCGTAGCACTGCAGAACAGCTGAAACAATTAAAGTTGTAAATATTTGCTGATATTTAACGAGTTTATAATGATTTTAATTTCGTTAGCTTTATTAAATGAAATTGCCAAATTTGACTAAATTGTAGTTCTTGTAATTGTTTAGTATTTGAATCTATCATTTTACATTCAATATTAAGAAAATAATTTATTTTGTACCAATCCGATTTGTGAAAACAGTGCACTGTTTTTAATAGTAATTATTTTTTGTGAAATAGAATTTTAATGAAATAATATATTCTTTGAGGCTTTCGCGGTTTCTAAAACTATCAATCTTGCATAGAACACATCAGTGTTCTCTTCACTTTGAAGATGCAAGCTGCAATGTCTTGCGAAACGTTAGTTTGTATGGATTCACAAACAGCTAACAGCCATAAGCCGATTAAGTATTACTGTCCTGGCAAACAAAATACATCAAGATCAAATCCTTGTCTGCCCCAAGGTTTGAATAACATAAGCACACGGCCCTGTTTAGGCAGGCAGGGTCTACGAACAAATATTGCTCAAACTTCTAGAGCAAATGCTTGTAAAGGCAAACAAGCTACAGGTCGGGCCTTACCTGATAATGCTGGGTGTAGTTCCCAAATGACGACGCGGTCTAAGCCGAAAGTAAATTGTGATATTGATAATTTTAATGAAGTTTGATTTCTTAGGTTATATTTCATATACGTATGGATATATATATATATATATATATATATACAATATATGGCATATATAATAATTGTACATCACACAGGACGTCTCTCGCAACCCCTTTTCCACTTGTCTCTATCCTTCCAGTCTTCTTCTATATGTCTTGCTTAAGAATTTTTTACATCATTTCTGTAGCTTTTATGGTTTCTATGTTTCTTTTTGTTATTTCCCATGCTTCACACCCATACGTTGCTATACTCTGTACAATCACGTCATATATCATTTTCTTTGTTTTGGTGGATATATTGTTTGACCATATTATAGGATGTAATTGTCTAATTGTTATTTTTGTCTGCGTCATTCTGTTTTTGTTTTCTTCACCGCTACCGCCGGTACATGTGTAGGTTGTTCCCAAATATTTAAATTTATTTACATGTTTGATTGTACTATCTCCTAGACCAAGATCATGTCCTTCTCCTCCTACTACCTTGTACTGTGTTTTTTCTGTGTTGATCTGCAGGCCCCATCTCGCATACTCCGTTTTTAACTTTCTGAGCATATAATTCATATCTATGTATGCTGTCCTCCGCGAACAGCACCTGATCAACGTATGGATTGTTTGTCAATATTTCTTAATGAAATGCATTTTTATATGAAATATTGCTAGTTCTTAATAAGCATAGACATTTTCTAAAATTTAAGTATTTGTATTTTAGACTCTTTGACGTTTAAATAAGCTAACCATTTCAAGTGAGTTTTGTTTACCAACGTTCTAGGTTGTTCTAGGCAAGGGTGGCTTACCGAAAACGAAGCAGGCGTGTTTCGTGACACTAAATCTCAATTCTTTGAAAAAAATTAATTTGCCAGGAGGACAGGTAATACAGCTATTTCCGTTTACCTATCTTTAACTTTAAAATTGGGATGATTTTCACCCTAAAAATTTTAAGTGGCAATGGGTATCAAATGACTTGAATGCTCGAAGAATTTGCTCTACTTTAGGATTTTTATTCTTGGATTCCAGGCATTCGTTCCAGCGGTAATGCAGTTCAAAGATTTACGAAACACATACTCAACACACCGAAAAATTTAATGTTTGGGCTGGCATTTTGGTAAAAGTATCGTTGTTCCTTTTTTCTTACCTGCAAATTTGACTTTACAGATGTACTTGGAATTGTTACAATTGTTATTCAATATTAATTGATATTATAGTGAATGATGATCATTAATTCGAAGATTATTTGATATTCCAACAGGACGGAGCTGCTCCGTATTATGTACTGGCTGTTTGACTGTATTTAGATGGAAGGTTTCCGGGATAATGGGTTGGCAACCCGTCCTGATTCTTTATAAGATTTATCGTATAATCAACGGGTGCCGTCTAATCACTCTACAAATGCTTCAGAATGTGTGACGACATTTTGAACAAAACCTTTATTATTGTGTGGCGCTTATTTATATATTATATATAACTGTTGTCTGCTTTCAGGATACGTTCCTGCAGCGCGGAAAGCCGCCAGCGCGATGATCCCGAAGCCCAGGAAAGACTGCTTCGACCCAGAATTCTACCGGCCCATCGCCCTCCTCAACGTGCTGGGGAAGATCTACGAGAGAATGCTCGCCGAGCGGCTCCATCGATTTCTCGATAAACCCCACCTGCTGCCTGCCTTGCAATACGGATTCCGCACTGGAAGGTACATCACCACCTGCACCGTGTAGGCGTTCGGGAATGCTTTTCCCAGCCGTACACACCCAGGTCTAGCGTACCCCAAGGATCCATCCTCTCTCCGCTCCGCTTCATTTTCTTCTGTCATGACATCCCAACTCCTCTCAACCCGGCGGTGCAGCTAGTCCGGCGGACGACACTGCGCTCTGGGCTTCTGCAACCTCCAGTTCCCGATCCTTTCGCTTAATTTCAGCAGAACTCTCCAGAATCAAACTCTAGTTCCGACGATGGAGGGTCCGTCCCAATCCTTCCAAAACTCAAACCATCTTGTTCCAATACCCAAACTCTAGAAAACCTCGGCCATGTTCAGCTGGACCTGTGGGGCACCCGACTGCGCCTCTCTTCCACACTGGCCTACGAGTGATCTTCTCGAGAACTCTAAACTGGTCCGCGGAGGTTAGAAGGTGTCTCGACTGTATTCAGCCGCGAAGCAAACTCCTATCCAGACTCCGTGGCGGCCTTCCTTCCTACAAAACCTTTATCAGACCAATAATAGACTATCGCTTCTCATGCTTCAGCAACGCCACACCTACTCACATTACGAGGTTCCAGACTAAGGAGAGGGCTATCGCGAGGAGGATGCTGCGCTTGGACCGATTCCATCCATCGGAGGAAGTCTGTCACCTGACCGGCAATCCGATCGACGGCCGCCTCGCCACACTCCGGAATCGATACGTAATGAGGACGATCGAGCAGAACCGCGAGGAAGCTATGAGGACGCTAAGGACCTGGATCATCCCCACAGAAAGTCCAAGAGAAAGTTCAGGCACCCGCCTGCCATTTTCCTCGGCGAAACACCGACCCTAACCGAAGAGCTACAAGACATCCTGGAGGACACTCCATTAGGCTACCGATAACTTTAACCATATTTTTATTCCCTATCAATATTTTTTCTTCTTTATACATAGATATTTTTGGCATGTAATTATTTAGATTTTTTCTTTTTTAACCAAATGTTTCAAATAGGACCGGCTGAAGAGGACGAAACTCCTAAACAGCCATGGAAATGTATTTATATAGGTAGGCTTACTTATAAGTTGACTTGTAGTTATTATGTTTCAATATACAGTGTAATTAAAAAAAATATTCATTTACTACCCTGAAACGTTGGACTGCATATCCGTGGGAACTAATGCTTGGAATCCAAAAATAAAATTCTGCTGAAGCTACTGTGAAGCAAATTCATTGAGCTTTCAAATGGTATGTCTTCTAATACCCCTTACCATTTAAAATGTTTAGAATTGAAATTACCACATTATTGGTGTTGAAGATAGGTAAACTAAAATAACTGTATTACACATCCTCCTGGCAAATTAATTTGACGTGTTCCAGTGTTGAATTGATGTTTAGTGTCACAAAACACGCCTGTTTTATTTTCCATGAGCCACCCTGTGTGTACATGTAATGGGTCTCTTATGCTTGTAGTTGAAAATTACTCTATTTATTTTTTTGAAATTTTTTGCTTGTATTATAATAAAAGTTAGCTTCCAATAAATGCAGTTTTCACATTCTAAAATTCATACATCAAGCAATAATATGAAAGTCGCAATGTTTTTTGAAGGAATGCCGCACAGTGTTTCAAATTATTTAAAAGCAAAAACGTTTCGTTGTGACCCTTGGGAGCTTAACGATGTTTGCGTAAGGCGTGTAGTGGAATTTTATGGCGCAAAAGGTAAAATTCATTTATAATTTAGAGTGGACCGCCATTTTGCTATCGACTGGATATTAAGGATTTATTGAGACAAAACCCAGCGGATTTGGTTCCTACAGGAAACATTTTGTCCTTAACAGAAGTTTAGATTTCTAAAATTGACTTTTAAAGTGCTCTTACTTTATTCGGATGTATTTCAAATAAACCTTATCATTTTTAAACAGGTCTTTGATAGTAGAGTAAAGAGTGGGTTTCAATCGAGTTTTTAAATTAGAATATCCTTTAATTGAGACTGACTTCCAAGAGGTGTTTACATTGGATAATACTAGCTTTCAATTTTGGTTTTGATTCTACTATTTCCTTATTACAATGAGGTGTAGTGAAAGTTTTTAAGTATTTTAAGGGTGTGGAAGCCACAGAGAAATTACGCTACTAAAAATCGATTTATTTATCCAGAATTCGTAGACGAAAACATGATGCGGTGATGACAAATATTCAGTGTGTGAGTTATTAACAAGAATTTAATTAAAAAATAATTTAGGGCTTCAAATAGAAGAAATAGGTATATTTGTGATTGTGTCATTATTCACAACTTTTTTAAATATCTGTTTGAACATATAAATTTCAGCATGGCGGGCAGGATCGAACACATTAGCATTGTTTATAGGAGAATTGTTGGATCATGACCACAATTGCATGCGGTTGTTGATAGTGTTTATCGACATATTAGTGAGGTGTTTCTCAAATTTGTTTGTGGTTAATTTTTTGAGAGCCTTGGGCTCGGAAATGGTGTTTACTATAGTCAATCCGTCCAGAGATAATATGCATGCTGTTATTCAATTGCTAGCAGCCGAAGGACGTCAAGTACTAGAAATCTATATGAGAATGAAAGCTACCTATGGTGACTATAATTATTCTCATACGGCAGTGGTTGAGTGATGCAGAAAATTTCGACAAGGAAGAGAGTCAACTAAAGATTTGACTCGTCCAGGACATGTTCGTGTTGCAACTTCAGATGAACATGTGAGGCGTCTGGAATCTGCTTTACGAGCAAATATACACATAAAGTCACAGAACTTTCTGAAATGATGAGCATCAGTATATGAAGTGTTTATTCCCTTATTCATACTCTTTGTTATCATAAAGTTGTTGCTCAGTGTATTCCACAGCTGCTTACTGATCATCAAGAGAATTTTCGTTCAGCATTATCACTACAGCATTTTCTGAGCTACCAAGAAGAAGGCAATACGTTCTTAAACCCTATCGTTGCCGTTGATGAATCTTGGTACTATCACTATGAACCGGAATCGAAGCGTCCGAACATGCAGTGGAAGCATGAAACCGAAAAAATTTCGTCACAAATTTCAGCGGGAAAAGTAATGTTAACCGTATTTGTTGATTATCAAGGTGTATTACTGTTGGATTTTAAAGAGCCTGGTGTCAATATCAATGCTGAACGATATGCAGACACCCTACAACGTTAACTTGAGAATGGTTTCGCCACCAGCCGCAAGAATTTTACCAGCAAGGAAGTTATAGATTAGTTCGACAGTGCCTTAATGTTAGTGGAGATTTTTTTCATATAGATTTAATAAAAAATTGTTACAGCCTTCAAACGTGTTTCTATTGAACAATCCTCGTATTTTTTCCTTCATTTTTAATTAATTTTTTAATGATCCAGTTAACAATTTTTAAAATAGAAGTCGTACTTCGACAATTGTGCTCCTCCAGTCCTTAAAGTTCGTCATTATTAGTAATGGGTATTTCCAATTACAACTGCTTTTAGTAGTGAAGTAATAATCACACAATCATAAATTGTTTACCGAGTTTACTTGTGGTAAAATTGGTTTAACTAGAGGTGTATACAGTAGTGGCTCCTACAGCCTTAAGGGAGAACACTATAGATAGCATCAATAAAGTAGGCGAATATTTTAAGTAACCGCTGTTATCTTCTTACGTCTTACGCCGGAGTAATTTTTTTAACGCGAGGTTTTAAAATTGTTGTTCGCTCAGAGGCTTATGTTAAAAAAATCCTTCAGCCTAAATATTCCTCAATTTACTACAACATGCAAGCTTTCCTGTTTTAGCCTATCTTTTCAGCGTTGTTAACAGTGAGGTAATTAAATTAAATTAGTCCTTCAGGCATTTAGAGCGTACAATTAGTTCTGTTACTAATTAGGTGTTAAAGTAAAGGTACAAAGTGTATTTTACTTGATTGCTCCAGCTTAGCTTATAAATGTTGTGTTTACTTGTGGTCTGCTAATATAACTACTTGCCACACGAGAGCGCTAGCTAACCTTATAATACAAATTAAATTTAAACTTACGGGAGTAAGTTTGAAACACGGTGTTGTTGACTTATTAAACCAACAGTGCACCGGTTAAAACCATAAATTTCATTGCTTCATGGTGTCCGTGGTGGGTGTACCCGTGTACATAGAATTGAGATACATTTATTGAATGGTGGTTTTAATTTGAAAATCACTTTTATAATACTATTTTAGCAAAACAGCGAAACTTAACATTTATTCATCATACGTACATCTTTTTAATTTGTAGATCAGGAACTTAACAATAAGAATAAATTCTTTAAATCGTATCTTTAGCTCTGCCTTTGGTCACATACACTGCCCCAAGAAATTTACGCACCACAACTAACAATCGCTATATTGTTTAAAGTATTGCATGTAATAAAGTACGTTTAATCATAGATAATGCTTAAAATTAAGTAAACCATATTTTATCCACATTAACAACAATCAACGCAATTTAACAACAATCAACGCAAAAAATAAAAAATCAAAATTTGGAACTGAAAAATTGTAAAAGTTTACAGGTTCAGTAGGCTGTGTTTCCTCGACTTGTTAACAGCTTGACAACGAGGTCCATGCTTGAAATTAACACACTTAACTGCTCTTATTCAAAATTATCCCACATTTCCACTAATGAATTCTCTAGGTCGTTAAGAGTTGCAGGGGGTGGTTGAAGGGATCGTATTTGTCTTCCGAGAATGTCTCAGAGCTGCTCAATCGGATTCAAGTCGGGACTTCTGGCTGGCTATTGCATGACAGGAATACCAACGTCGTCTAGGTACTCTTGCACAATTTTGTCTGTGTGGGGCCGAGCGTTATCGTGCATTAATTGGAAGTTGTCTCCGATCTATGGGGCATATGGCACAATATACTGTTCTAAGATATCTGTAATGTACCTTTGACTGTTTAAAGTGCCGTTGGGGAAGATTGTAGGTCTGTGCGGGCCGTGAAAGATATGCCTCCCCTTACCATTATTGAGCCACCACCAAATGCAGTCGTGGGGGCAAAATTGTATTGACCATATCGTTCATTTGGACGTCTAAACATTCGAATGCGTCTATCACAACTCTCCAAACAAAACTTGGACTCGTCTGTAAACAAAATGCGTCTCCAATCTTCATTTTCCCAATTTAAGTGGTTTCTAGCAAAATCCAATCTGTGTCTGCGGTGGCCTGCAGTCAGCGGTGGGCCAGTAGCTGGTAATTTGGCTCTCAGATTTCTTTCCTGAAGACGTTGGCGAACGGTTTCAATGCTAACCTGTACATTATGTACTGCTGAAAGTTGTCTTTGGAGGGCTCTGGTGGTGGTCAAGCGTTCTTCTACAGCAGTAGTAGCACGTGTTCGCCCTTGCCCTGGTCGCCCTTGCCCAGGTCGCCTGTCATGTTCGTTAGTTTCTCTGAAACTCTCGATGAACCGAGAAATGGTTGTGTGGTTCGCCCCAAGCCTGTCAGCGATAGTGCGGAAAGAATACCCTTCTTCGGACTAGGTAAGGGCTGTGACACACTCATCACGACTTAAATTTCTTGAGATACGTTCATTTTAAATAAGACTGATCGTACAAGCAATTGTTTGATGACAGCTACACCATTTGAAATGTTTTAAAGTAAAACGAAACTGCAAGTACTATAGTACTACAGTTCGTGAAAATCGCTTATGGGAGAAAATCTTTAGTTGTGTACAGGGCGAGTCAAAATAAGTGGGCGCCACCTTCCAAATCCAGCTGAATGTAGGTCTTCGTGGAAGGCCGAGAAGCCAACAGCTTACGGGAACGGAATTTACCGTCATTGTGCCTCCTCCTATATATTTAAAGCTTGCCAAATTCTTACATCAACAAGTACAAAAGACACAATAAGAGACAGTAAACTTTAAAACACATATATTGAAATGGTTAAAATATGACAGTACAGTAAAATGACACAAGTTATAACGCAAAAGTTTGAATTACATGATTTTAATTCTTGAACGTTCAGAGGAACTCGCCGCCGTTGACGCACAATATTTATATTATATTGAATCTGTGTGGCCAATGGCGTAGTTTACATAAAAAATACAATATTAATATCTTTTACAAACAATAAATAAATGGCGATTGAAGATCGCTGTTAGGTTGCATAAAAAAAGGTTCAATATCGCGAAATTCTGCAAGTTGACGCGAGCAAAAAAAGGTTTATTTTACACTGCACAACAAAAAAACTGGTTCTTTACCTTGAAGTTCGGAGAAGACAGGCACAACTCCGACGATTTCCGGTTGCAGGGACAAAAAGAGAAGGAAGACAACGTTCTTCGGGGTAGCGTTGGGACGTGATGTAGCTGTTACACCCCTGTAGAGGGCGAAGTTGCTTCCAACTAGGTCAGTTAATGTGGAGACAGAAGCGAGACTTTTTCGGACGACGGGAACGAACCAAATTCCAGCAAAACACTTGCACGATTTTCCTTTTTTTTTCTTTTCACTTCACAAAGATCCGAACTGAATTCGACAGGAGCAATTAACTTAAATTGTCCAACACTAAAGCGAACCTTCTGTTATTATTTTTTTATCCGACTTTAAGTCGATTTGATTATGCTCTACAGCAAACGGTAATTCGGTAAAATTAACAGAAGCGCCACAAAGGGAAAAGAAACTATATTCGAAGTTGCGTCCGTCGATCTTAAAGGTCTAGCTTCGACTTTCATTACGGCCCCCGTACGGGCGACCGGAGCCGTCAGAGATGTAAAATTGACTGACGTAAAAATGCAACGGGAGTTTGCATTCTCCCAAAAGATGTTGCACCATATTACGAAACGTTATGCAAGAGTTCTAGAAGGAATACCACGTGCAGGTTTTGGGAAAACCCTCGGGAAGCAATATTGAAATGCAGCAAAACAAATGAATTCTGAGAAGTGTTTTCTAACAATTCCGTCTGCACGGTGAAAAACATCCCACAAAGAAAAACCTTGAACAAATCTGGGACTCCTTCGGTCGTAAATTATTTCAAGACGGGAAACACCAACAAGCTTAACAATGCTCAATTCTTCAAAGACGCAATGTAACCAAAACTGTATCCAATATACAAACGGCAATTAAAATAGCGTGACCAATTCTTACGAAGCGGCAAACAAATTAAGAAATTGATTCGTATGAAGCGGCGAATTTGAAAATAACATAACAAGATTTGTATCAGACATTCAATCAATGCATTTTGTTGAAGCAGACAGCGCACTACTTTCCTTTTATCCCAACATGTGTGTTAACTTCTTGGAGAAGTGTAGTTAAAAATAATATTTAATTGATTATGTTTTCTATCATGTCGTAAAACATTAAATGTTCTTACTTTTTGTGCTGATCACATTTTTCACTTAGGATAGCTAAGAAATGTGTTAAGAAGTTACCTTTTATTATATCAATTTTATCTAACTTAGGTGTTACTTTCTCTGATTGGTGGTTAGGTGTATTTAACGCCAAAATATAATAATGGAAAGAAAGCAATCTCTTTAGATTTGTTTTAGGGGTTTTCATTTTATCAATGCCACTGGCAGTAATCTCATAGTACGTTTATTTGGTCAGAAATTTCATTGTCAACATTTGTATTGACGTTCTTATTATCTCTGCGTTTACTGAAACTGTCTGTATGTACTTTTGAGAAGCAAACAAATACCAGGCCATTAGGCGTAGGAGTTAAAGGACTAATGGCAAAGATGAAAAGCGTTTGAGAACTATCGAGTTGATTCTACGAAGGGAATGCCACAAACAAGGAAAACAGTGTTAGTTATGGTCCGAAACTTTATAAAGTCGACGAAGTTGGAAAAGCTCACGTACATGTCCTTTTTACTTGTTGTGTAATAAAAAGAAACTGCATGCAAGCAAACATATAAAGCTGTAGCAGGGCTAGTCATTATTAGTTGTTCATTAATTTGAAAAGCCAGGCTTTGACGATGGCTTGAAATTTTGATGTTAAACCAAATGATAAGTTATATCATTTTGGTTTCGAAATATCAACTTTAAGCTTAATGTCTTCAAATCATACTTCATACTCATATTTCTAATCGCAATCTTAAACTTCAGAACTTGCTTTCAAATTTGGGTCCAAACTAAAAATCAAGAACTTAGCAGTCACGATATTAAACTCCATATTCGACTATAGACATTTGAAATCGTGTTCTTATCTCTAAAACTTTCAATAGTTAGACTTAAGACCTTACAAAACTTTAAATTCGAGAGCTCTATGTTCAACTTATTTTTGATATAAACTCTAGATTTCATGTTGAAACTAAAGACTCAGCATTAACAACTATCAAAGCTACAAAAGTTAAACATAAATTTTGACTTTAAACTGGTTATCCTGATTTCAGGTCGAGATCTTCATATATAATTCGAGTTATCGATTATAAACTTGACAATATAATTTTAAACTCATTTGATGATGAACGTACCCCGGCTTTCATTTCAATATCTTTTCCAGATTTGTGATTTCGGCATTTTAAGACCTTCTGTAAAAATAAAAAGGTTAGAACTCGAGTCCGTGTGAATTTAATCTGGTCATTCAAATTTTGACATTTTGAACTCGAGATCAGATTCAAAATCCTTGTTTTAAACTTTATATCCAGAATACCATTATTATCATTTGATTTTAAATTCGAGTTTTGAGTTTTGAATTTAAGGTCGCGATTAGCCACTTAAACTGGCTATTTTAAGTTTAGTTTCGAAAGTTAGATTTTAAATTTAAACGTCTGTTATAAACTGAACATTTAGCAGTAAATTAGAGGTACTGTTTTTCGAGTGTAAATATTATAATGAGACCTAAAATTTAATATCCTGGTGTCAAGGTCATCTGTAACAATCTTTCTATAATAAAGTTTAAATGTAAACTCGAAGTCGTTATTTTAATCGTAGACCCTTGGAAAAGTTGATATTAAGAATTTCGATAATTGAAGCAGAAATCCGAACTTTTAATTATAGCAAAAATCACCAATTAAGTTTTAATTCAGTATAGATTACGGAGGTAATGCCGTACCTCTGTAGCTAGACCTTCCGTATTTGCAATTTTACTTGTTCAATATTGGACCAAATGAAAATTAAAAAAAGCACCCGTTTATGAATGTGTATTAGAGGTACCTACAAGCGAATTTTTTAAATACATTTATAGATTGGCGGATTTGACCCTAATTTTGAAGGTAGAAAGTTTTGCAAAACATTCAGTCACTTTATAACTGCTGTATTTCAACATCGCATCGACGTGGTTTTATTAATCCTCTACATTTTAAACATACCCACCCACACGTGCAGTATGATAACGTAAAAACTCGGTTGTACATACCTGCAATAAACATTCATAAACACACAGATTTTTTTAAATTTTCATATAGTGCCATATTAAGCGAAAAATGTTAAATACGTACGGCGATGCGGTATTACTACTTTAGGGTTGTATGTTTAGTTTCGAATAATTCTAGTCGAGGATACTACAACTTCATATAAGTAATGTAGAAAAGACATCAGAATATAACAAATAAGTAAAATAGAGTTATCATTCCTTTAATTACTTTATGATTTTATATTCAGTCACCTGGCACAAAAATAGTGTGTCGCGTTGTTCATTGAATTTTCTATATAAGGGCGTCTGTTTTTGAATTTTTTGTGGTCTCTCCCCGCATTTTGGTTGCACAGTACTATTACCCTGTTAAAACCTCGTTATCGAGCCTCCGTTCATAATTTATAGAGCACGTCTTGCAGTAGAAATATTTGAAGGTGGCGTTTACAACAGCTAGAAGAAACGTCAAAGAAGAGGAAGGACGGAAAATGTTTCTAATCAGAAACATAGATGTCAAACTTTTTACTGTTAAGAAAGTGTTACATAACTGAGAGCTAAATAAATTTTTTTAATTATCGAGTTTCGAATATGCCCCTAATTAAGAGTCGTTGTCGTCTTTCTCATAATAATATTCCTTTCATTACGGCTAAACTAACTCACAAATTAACGTTGTGTCAACTAGCAGTCACGTTAATTGCTAATTCCCCAAATCGAAAATTGGATTAGGTCAACTGTCATTTTCCGATGCCCAAATAGAATTGGTGTGGCAGCATCCCCATGTAATTTTCAGTACGTGTTGGGGCTATAAATAACGTAGAGGCGGGTGCGTCGGTGTAAAATCAGCACGAAACTGATATAACATTGGCAAGGAAATGTGCATCTGCGGTGGGAGTGCAAAATATTAAAAATGAAGTGAGTGATGAACACTGCCAACGTAACATATGAGTAAGCCGTATCCACCTTGATTAGGGATGTATTATTCATGGAGGCAGAGGAAAGCGGATGGAAGCTCTAGTAATATCGGTGTTTCAGCAATTAGTTGTGCGCTTCGGAAAGTTTTATTAGTTTTTCCTGTAAGCTTCCGTGATTTAGTAGTTGTTTGTGTATGAACGTGAATATATCAACAACAAAAACATAATAGAATGTGTAGTCTGGGGAAATTTAACGGAAGTCTTATTAAAATATTTCATACGGTGGGTTACATGAAGGTCTTTTAATACAAGATTAAATGATTAAATTTAATACAGAGTACAGAGGAACTACAAGGTTGCATTGGATTGACTGATTGATTTTGTACCTGATAATATAACAAAATAAGATACTACTTAAATAATCAACATTTTTCCCTTAGTTTTTCTCTATTCATCATTTTGTTCCAAAAATATATTTAGATGGACCTTCACTAATATTAAAATTACAGAATCAGCTATCAAATTTTTAATCCTGCATCGCTTTGAATGGTGTTCGCTAACAACTAACATTGAAGTATTATGTAAAAAGCTAAACTTGCATTTTTAGGTCAAATGGTATTTGATGGTATTCATATATGAACTATGAGTTAGCTAAAATTTATATCTACGTGTTTACATTGCTATGATTTCTAAAGATGATAATTGACACAAAAAAGTACTATATACGTTATTGTGTGTATGAACTAAAATTTGTTAAATGAGAAATGACTATAGAGCGTTTCAGAGTCGCCGTGCAGCATGGAAAAGATACAAATACAAGGTTGTCAAATCTTGGTTGGTTAATATTATTTTTGTTTGAGAAATTCTGAACACCTACCTCATTTCAACAAAATAAACCCGACGTGTTATTGTTAAGAGATTACGAATACTGGCAACAATGTCATTTTTTGTACCATGAGAAAACCATTGCCCTATCTTTTCCATGCTGCACGGCGACTCTGAAACGCACTATATTAAAATGTTTCTCCACTAAATAATATTATTATTATTTATGATTGTTAAAGAGCAAGAATGAACTTAAAGCACTATTAATACTAAATACTTATCCTAAGATAATGAACCAGATTCCAAGTTCTCAGGATGTACTTCTTTATAGTAAAGATTGTGCAAGTAAAACAGAAAAGTAGTACATAAGACAACCTGAGAAGACAGGAAGTCCAACAATTATTTAATTAGCTACGAGAATGCTAACGGCTATTAAACAACTGTCAACTTTATTACCGGTTTTTGACTAAAGAAGGGGTAGAAATGGTTCTTTAGCGGTTGAAGTACCTATGTGTGGCTTTTGTTTTGAGCATAATTTTCGTAGGTCCTGCGGGATAGAGATTTATAAATAGGCATAGAATACAAATAATTTAGCATTTAAAATTCATTGTGTAATCTTCTTATCACACTTATTAATTGCTTCTTCTCTTTATTGTACTCAATAGCACCTAATTTTTCACATTTTAAATTTAAAGAAGATGTGGTATTTCCAGTGTTACTTCTTAAATGTGTAGGTATTACAACAGTCTGCAAAGGTTTTACAAAAAAAGTAACTCAATAGGGGTTGTCTGAGTAACAAAATCCGTAGGTCGCTGATTAGAAACCGTGAGTTAGTGATGGCGGTTTTGGAAAATGTAAATTAATCTAAGGTTTAATATTTCATAAGCTTCCGCGATTCGATAAATTTGTAATTCAGCTGTACTGTTTCAATTTATTTGTTATAAAGAATGCGAGTAGACGATTTACGCATTCTTGAATTTCTTCCATCACATAACCCACAAATTATTATGTATTAGGCAATGCACATTGATCCAAGTTGGGTTATAGACTGCATACGTAATAATGGAATGTTGAACGTCGTGGATTGGTATTACGAAACCGGTATTCACGGCGGTAACACCGGTGAATTAGGATTTTACTTTAAAACAGTAAATAAATAATAAATAATATGTAATTAGCGGGAAGCTGTAAGAAAATATACATCTTAACAGCTCTCGTTAATCAGTTCATAAATATATTGCGGTTAGATTATTAACAATAACGATTTTAATTATGAAATGTATTTGGATATACATAGAAGAACTGGTAATGATCGCGTTGTTGTGGTAGGATTTAATCCCCTTAAACTACTAGTGAAAAAAATACGAAGAAATTCTGGTTTTGAACTTAGCAAACAAAGAGCCAGTTAGTTTCTACAACTGTTAATCGTAAAAGTACTAAACAATAATAAACATCAGCAAATATTAGAGATTGCTAGAATTAAGCTATCGTAATTTCTTGTGTGTCCCATGAGGCGGGAAAACAGTCGGGCTCCTGCGTAATAATAGTTTTGTTTTTGTATTTTTCATGGACAAATTTTATCTACATACAAACATTAAAATTTTGTTATCACTATCTAAAGTTGTGTTTCGGTAACAAAACAGCCAAAAAATTTCTAGGTTCCTTGAATTTTCTGAAATATTGATAAAATTGTCGTGCTCGTCCTGCAGACGATTTTTCGTTCGTAAACAATTAAATACTAGTGAATTTATTTTAATTATTACTTGTATTAGCACATCCAGCCAACAAAACTATTTATAAAACATAATATTTAATTAAAAACTGTTGTGTAAAATATATCTACAAAACCGTTTCTGAGTATCAGGTATGTCCAATTTAAACGTTGATGCTGCCCTACCCTTTCGGCCATTGTAACTACAACACGTGTGCTAATGTTATTTTTCGTATTCTATTCAGTAACAATTATTTTAATCATCCTTATAATCGTCACTTGTACATGCACGATCCACCATCTCTAAAGTGCAAGTTAGGTCTCATTAAAAAATCAACCAAAGAAATATAAGAACATATTGCACAGGGTGTCTCATTAATATAGAAAATCATGAGGGCAATTAAAGGAATAGACACATAAAAACACACAGGGTGTTACATAAAAAAGAGAAAGAAATATTAGAGGAAGGAAACAGTACAACCATTTAAAGAACAGCACTCTTCCATTACCTCCTTGCTCGCACACTCGATTGTTCCGTGCCAAATTAGAATCCTTAAAATCACGTTTACTACCGTAAAATAATACCATCAACGAACTCGAAGTGTGGTGCGCTGGAAATGACATACAATTTACAAATCTTTAATTTCTCAACTACAGCAAATTATTGCATTCAAACGTATTTTCTGCTATATATTTTGACAAAAAACAGCAAATGCTACTGTGAAATACGAGACGTCAACGTCAAACTGTGGTGCACTGGAAATGAGGTAAAATTTGATAAATAATTTCTTACCAGTAGGAAATTATTGCATTTAAACGTATTCTCTGCAATATATTGCGACTCAATAAAGCATACGCTACCGTAAAATAAGATCCGTCCACGAATTCGCACTGCGGTGCACTGGAAATGTGATAAAATTAGTTAAATCGTTCATTTCTTAACTCCCGGCAATTATTGCATTCTAACGTATTTTCTGCAATATAATTCGATTAAATAAAGCATAAGCTACTTTAAAACACGAGCCGCCAACGAACTGGAAGTGTGGCGCACTGGAAATGAGATCAAATTTATAAATCGTTCATTTCTCAACTACTGGAAATTATGCATTCAAACCTATTATCTGCTACATATTTCGACTAAATAAAGAAAATGCTACCGCAGAGTAAGGACTGTCAAAGAACTCGACGTGTGGCGCACTGGAAATGAAATAAAATTTGTTAAATCGTTCATTTCTTAACTACTGGAAATTATTGCATTAAAATGTATTTTGTGTTATAGTTTGCCTAAAAATAAAGCCAATCTACCTTAGAATAACAACTACAAACGAATTCGGCGTGCGGGTCACTTTAAATGTGATGAAAGTTTACAATTTGTTCATTTCTATACTGTTGAAAATTATTGAATTCAAATGTATGTTGTGCTATAGTTTGCGTTAAACGAAAGCGAATTCTAGCTTACTTTAAATGTGATGAAAGCTTACAATTTGTTCATTTCTTTATTCTTGAAAATTATAGCATTAAATTGTCGACCACAGTACGTGCGACATTTTTCCTGGAGATCTGTTGCCTAGATCAGACGAAAACTCGCCACTTAATAATAAAGCATACGCTACCGTAAAATAAGATCCGTCAACGAACTCGAAGCTTGGTGCACTGGAAAAGTGATAAAATTTTATATATCGTATTGACTAACAACTGCCAACGAATTCGGCGTGCGGGGTACCTTAAATGTCATGAAAGCTGACAATCCGTTCATTTCTTTACTGTTGAAAATTATTGCAATTAGATGTATTTTGTGCTATAGTTTGCCTAAAAATAAAGCCAATCTACCTTAGAATAACAACTGCAAACGAATTCGGCGTGCGGGGCACTTTAAAGTTTAAATGTGGTGAAAGTTTACAGTTTGTTCATTTCTTTACTGTTGAAAATTATTGCATTAAAATGTATTGTGTTATATAGTTTGCGTTAAACGAAAGCGAATTTTACCTCAGAATAACAACTGCAAACGAACTCGGCGTGCGGGTCACTTTAAACGTGATGAAAGTTTACAATTTGTTTATTTCTTTACTGTTGAAAATTATCGCATTAATATGTATTTGTGTTATAGTTTGCCTAAAAATTAAGCCAATCTACCTTAGAATAACAACTACAAACGAACTCGGCGTGCGGGTCACTTAAAATATGATGAAAGTTTACAATTTGTTCATTTCTTTACTGTTGAAAATTATTGAATTCAAATGTATTTTGTGCTATAGTTTGCGTTAAACGAAAGCGAATTGTACCTTACTTTAAATGTGATGAAAGCTTACAATTTGTTCATTTCTCTACTGTTGAAAATTATAGCATTAAATTGTCGACCACAGTACGTGCGACATCTTTCTTGGAGATCTGTTGCCTAGATCAGACGAAAACTCGCCACTTATAACAGCTGATAAAATGTCGTATCAGTGACGTTGGTCGGAACTTAGATCTTTGAAGAAATTAATATCCGGCAACATGCTTGCTATCTCTTCATACTGCACACTGGGATGTTTTTTGCATTCCTCTAGTAACTTTCTAATGGGCCCTCGGTGGGGTAGTGCTAATACGCGCTGTCAGTCGAGGTCACAGTGAAATGCGACCGATCGGCCGCGTGGTGACCCCCGGCTAAGGCGTAGTAGTACTTCACTTATTTAAGTTTAGGGTGCATGTTGTATGAATGGATAGTATGTACGGGACGCGTGTACCCCCTTGAAGTAATACGAAAGCGGTTCGGGAGGGGGGACGGCAGTATGAATGAATGGGAAAAAAAGTAACTTTCCAATAGTGCCTGCATAGGAAGTCGGTCCGGTAGTTGCGCCATCTAAGTATGAAATAGATGACTTAGGGGCAATTCATTGATGTATGAAAGATATATGATCCACTATAAAGGTCGTTTCAAACGTATTTCTAATAGTAGTATAACACCGCCGTGTTTTCCGATATTTTTCACTGTTCCGTCACAGCCAGTCGCTACCGCCTCTCTCAGAGAAATGTTATGATGAGAAGAAAGTAACTCGAAGATAGCAAGTTCTATGTTCTTGGCCATTCCCTGACTTGGGACGGCGTAGCCGACGTAAATGGAATCTACTTCTTTAGTAACAAATACGTGTTCTTCTTCAATTATCTGTCAGTATTTTTTGGCACTCTTTTTCACTATCTTTGAGGTCTAGTCTTTCCTGCCGTCAATGTATAAAGCTGGTACATTAAGAATCCGAACTTTAGCTAATATTTCCTTGCGTACCTTTGTTCTTTGACTACGCAATTTGGATTTGTTTATAATTTCGAAATCTGACTGAATGTTATAAAAACAGCAGATGCAATTGTTACAACAGGTGTCAGATACGCCATACAGGTTGCATGTTTCTGATAAAGTAGGAGAGCTAAGGGTTGACTTTTTCTTAGAAACTGGGGGTTTAAAGAAGAACACGGTTGTAAAACTATTGCCACGCGCGATCCTCTCCACCGCACACCCACTTACGATGCATTTAATATTTTGCATGGGACGATCAGGAATACTCTATTCATATTTATAATTTATTCCATTTAATAATACTGAAAATAACTTTTCTACAAAGTGGTGTCACTTTAGATGAATTTTACACAATTTTCTTATAATATAAAACAAATGCGTGGGTAGATAGACTCAACATAAACAAAAGATATTTTAGGACACGCTTTTTAAAGGGTGGAGTCGCATTAGTGCCGCTATTAGAAAATGATTTCATAAAATTCGGCCCACCCTAGCTGTATAATAGTGGCCTTTACAGGTTTAAATATCCGCAATAATGCAGCGAACAACAAGGCAGTATTTAATCTTTAATTAACAAGGACGGTTAGATAATTTTTATATGGTCTTAACCTGTCTACCCTATAAAATTTCTCATTTCAGCAAATAAATTGCGGTGTCCACACACCAACACTAGTTATTAAAGTAGAATTTTATGAAGCGTTTCCCGTTGGCCTTTTTATTCTGAGTACGGCAAAGTGTCATAAAATGCACTCAATTTTATTCCGCGGTTGTATTTGATGTAGACGCGGAAACTTCCACGAAATAAATAGGTTTTCGCAAATGCTCTTCATAATACCACGTACAATTTCATGCGACATTTATAGAGGCACGAGGCGACCAGAGCGCATTTTTTCACTCTCCTCAAATATATTTTAAAGCGAGAGCACGCAGTCCTGAGTAATGAAAAATAATGTCGGGTAATATGTACTGCGCCTTTCGTCTCGGAGGACTTCGCTGAAGGCACCTCTGAGGCAACAAGTTAATGAAGTTGAGAAACCATCTTCATTTAAGGATATGGGGCCGTTATATTAAGGGAGAGACTCGGTCTTTAGGAAGATTTTTTCTGGTTCAGTATTATGAAAGTTTTTCTATTATGTTAGATAAGTTATACATACATGCAAGTTCAACTTATTCCCTACAAAGGATTAATTTTTTTAACTATTGTAAATTATAAGATGTTAGTTATTTGATATAGTAATAAATTAAATAAAACCAACGTGTTAAATAACAGAATATAATACAGAAATCATTGAAAACAAGAAGGTGCTATGAAATTTTCTGTATTATTTTAGCGTAGCGTCTCGCAGATTCCACATAAGCACTGGGTTTATAATATAACGGTACGTCCTCGTGGGAACGGGCACCGAGTTTAGCTCATAATCAGAAATTCGTAATATGCGGTGAGACTGGAATAGTTTTATTATATTTAACTGTTACAATAAATTAAAATGTATTTCATTCTCATGTGACAAATAAAAGTAATAATATTCGGACAAGGTAATAAAGTCTACAAAATCCTGGTAGGTACGCCCCTGGTACTGGGTTGGAGTTGGATTCAATAGCACTGCGCCTGTTGTTCTCAGGCTGCCTGCGGCGTGCGGCGGTTGTACTGTGTAGATTTAAATAAACAAACAAAATGGTTCCCACCTGGCAGCTAGTTTTAAATACGGTAAACAGAATTCATCCAGGAAACCACTAATCGGAGTCGTCTCGGTGTTCACAAAGTTATAAGATTCAATTCTCACATGACACGCGTACGGTTTAGTTTAATTCGCCTGTGAAGTTGTTTAGGATGTTCTCGTCTTCGTTGGTTCAATGAACGGAAGTGATTGGCGGTTCGCTGCGATCCAGATGCGCCCGGAAAACCTGCTTGGTTTCGTAATCTCAACGATATATGAATTTAAGTGTTATGTAGAATATTTTAAAGGAAATATTGCCGTACGGTGAGTACTTGGGATTATCAATCTGGCTTGACCAACTAGAACGTATTTTAAAATTATTTCTGTAACACCAATTACGAATAAAATATGAAAATCAAAGGTCCGGTTAACCTGGCTTGACCGGCTTATAAGACCTTCAATCTCTTATTTGATTGGGTTATTAACCTAATTGATACTAATTGGCATAACCTGCTTGATATCGATTAAGTTAACCCCAACGACGAAGTGTTCCACATAATGAATAAATGCGATACCATACAGGTACACGGATTTTGATGGAATTCTTCAATAAACTGGAAATTCTAACGGACTGAGAATATTTCGGCGGCTTAACTTCGGCTTGCTTCCTTCTCTGCTGGACTGGTACTTCAAGTTTCGGGCTGATTTCCTCGCTGAAGTCTCGTACTTCAGGTTTTGGCGGCTTCCTTCTCTGGACGAGCTGGAATGAATGTGTGCTGGGATTCTGGATTTATACCGCTTCCCTTTTTCTAAGCGGCTCCTCCGGAGTGTGATCGTACGCGATGATGAGTGCGTGGGGGAAATAACTTTAGAACCCCACTAACATTGCTGCGGACGCCACTTTCAGGAACTATAGCGACCTAACATGTGATTGCCAAATGCTGAAACGGTTGCTCCCCGGAAACCTCATTACAATAATGAGTGAGCGCCCTCGCATGGCAACGGCAAACCATCGAAGTATTCTGTATAGCGAATCTAGGCTGGAGTAGAAGTGTTTACACTTTCCGTGGTACGGAGTGCACACGAAGCTGTACCATTGCAAATTATTTATTTGTCAATATTATAATTTACTTTCGGCTTAGACCGCGTCATCATTTGGGAACTACACCCAGCATTATCAAGTAAGGACCGACCTGTAGCTTGTCTGCCTTTACAAGCATTTGCTGTAGAAGTTTGAGGCATATTTGTTCGTAAGCCCTGCCTGCCTAAACAGGGCCGTCTGCTTATATTAATCTCACCTTGGGGCGGACAAGGATTTGATCTTGATGTATTTTGTTTGCCAGGACAATAATACTAATCGGCTTATGCCTGTTAGCTGTTTGTGAACCCATACAAACTAACGTTTCGCAAGACATTGCAGCGTGCATCTTCAGAGTGAATAGAACACTGATAATGCTGGGTGTAGTTCCCAAATGACGACGCGGTCTAAGC